>JAOTQJ010040441.1:0-15210 GCA_025642045.1 Solanum sejunctum
GATTCAAGCACTTTCAAGAATTGACGCTAATTTGACCAAAGCATAACATGATTTATTTATATAGCATTAGAACATGTCAAATGTGGGGTGTTACAATTATCTTTTCAGATACTCTTTTTATTATGTTGGTTTTTGGTTGTGTTTGAATATTCTTATGTTGGATGTTATTTTTACTTAGACTTTGGATATTAAATTTTTGTTTTTTAATGGATGTATCTATATACTTCTACGTTATCATGTTTTGTTTTACTTCTTGTCTTTACTTTTAGGACAAAGTATCCTATTTTTATAGGGTGTGGGAAGTTATGGATTAAGGTAAAGTATGAGTAGCCTTAAGTCCATAACTTCCCCTATGTTTCATCCTAAGGTTTTCTTGCCATGCTTCTTTTTTCTTGTGGATTTTTACTTTTCTGTTGAACCAGCATGTTTAGGTAGTGTAGATAATGGGTAAATGCATAGTAATACCATCTATTGGCATATACATAATTTTTAGATGTGTTTTTAAAGTTTTGATAAAAAAATTGGGTACCCTCAAAATTTTTGAGGTTGTGATTATTGAAGCATTCATACATTTTTGTAAATCTGGCAATGTTTGTTCTGATATTGTGAAGGTAAACTGAGACTAAAATATGACCTATGAATCTATACTTGATTGTGGATGCAATTGCCATGTGTGTTATGAGCTTATTTTGCAACATTCATGCATCTTGTATAGACCTATAACTTGCCTTGTTACTCTAAAATTGGTGTGGTGATGTGGTGGATATAGAAAGGATCTTAGTCCTTTGTTATTTTAGTGAAACCACTTTTGGCCAAAATGACCCACTAGATGAGCGAGTGAATCCTTTGTTCTAATCTTTTGAGCTTCTCATGTACTTATTCTTTCTTGATACCTTGGTAGCTTAACTTTGTTTGATTAAATACCTTGATATTGTCCCTGGTCTATCCTTGAACATGTGAACCTTGATTGAGGCCAAAGGCCTAAGTTGAGGGTGGTTACAATTGGTGGCCCTGGTTTGAGACATAGATATTGTGTACTTTACCTGAGGCAAAAAACAGTTGAGAGTGGCCCTTATTATGGTAAAGTAATAATGATATGGTGGTTAGTTGGGAAATCAACAAAAAAATAAAAAAGCATGAACTGAGTGAAGAAAAAGAAAAGAAAAATGACTTGAGTTGAGAAAAAAATAACAACAATGAGTTTGAAACCGAGGTAAAGATGAAAAAGAGAAAGAAAACACTCAAGAAAATTTCAAAACTGGAGAATAAGGATGGGTTGACTAATAAGGGTTGGATCATGAAAGCAAAAAGTGTTGTAAACATAGTTCAAGGATAGCTTTTAGTCACTACTTGCCCGAAATACCATACTGAAGCACCCTGAACCTATATTACAAGCCTATAAGTCCTAAATTTATACACCTCCACATTATTACCAAGACAGAAGATTAGTATAGAGGCAAGACTATGGTGTTAGTCAGTATACAATTGAATTTCAGTTGTAAGAGTGAGAATGCTTTCTCAGTCCCTGAATTCTAAATGCTTGTAAGTGAGTATGTGGGACTTCTTTAAAATAAGGGCATTTGCACTACTTGAGTAGCATATGACTATACCAATGATTGTAGACGGTTGATGCTACTTAGCTTGTCATAGTTGGATTGCCAAGTATCTCATTATGTTCTTGTTTGCTTAATAACTTTGCAAGCCTATTTTAAAAATAGTTATTGGGTACCTTAATGAAAGGAGGCATTGTATATGCCATTAGTATAGTTGCTATGTATTTCTCTTTGTCTATGTAGATTGAGTCATCTCTTGAGGACAAGCAGCAATTCTAAGTTGAGGGTGTTCATATGCTGCCAAAATACAACTCATTTGGTGCCTAAAACAAGCGATTTTGTGAGTTCTTAGAGAGACTTTTTATGGTTATGATGTGTTTTCCTGTTAATCTTGTAGAAATGTTAAATTGGCATGATTTTGAAATTTTTTTTACAGATTTTGTTGAAGCATAGGCCATACAAGCCCACGTATGAGTCATAGCTCAAGCTACGTGTCGTAAGGTGTGTCACAGCAAGAGCCAGAGACCAAAAATTTAGAAATCTACCAAGTGAAGGTTACTCATGCGAGGACATCCTACGAGTCGTAAGATACACTATGACTCGTATAGGTGGACTCATAGCAAGAAAAAATTGGACCAAAAACTAAAGGCCAAGACTACGAGAGCAACATATGAGTTGTAGCTCAAGTAACGACTCGTACCTATGGATCGTACCAGTTTAGTCCAAGATGCTAAGAACCCCGATTATGACATATAGTGCAACCTACGAGTTGTACCTACGAGACTTATTAGCTTACAGCTGTCTTTTCTGTGTAACTTCTAGGGTTGTTTTGTAAATACTATATATAGTTTAAATTAGGTTTTTAGAGGAGGATCGACCAAGAGACATTTGACAGTTACTTTTTGAATCTTTTCTTAGTTTTTTAGAGTAGTTTATTGCACTCTCTTGGAAAACTCATTTTTGGGGATTGCAAATGATATCTTGTACTCATTGTTGATCAATCAGACTAGTGGGCTTGCAACTTGTGGTGCCTATTTTCTTCATTGTTATTGGTAAAGCTCTCAAATATCTCTAATGTGCACATTTTTGCTTCTTTTGCCTTAGCTATGAGTAGCTAAGCACCCACAACATGGGGTTGTGGGAACTTTGGGTAGTTGACATAAGATAGCCAGGTTTATTGCATTTATATGATTAGGGTTTGCATGTATTGTTTATTTCCCTTCATTATGATTGATGTTTGGTGGTGGCCAAAACCAAACTCTGCCTACTATCATGATCTCGACCAAGATAGTGATGAATAGGAAAACAAAAGTAGATGATAGGATTCGATTGATGTCTTTTCGTCTAATCAACCGAACCTGATGAAGGGGAGGTTGACTAGGACAATTGGTAACGACTATTTGGCACACCATAGTTGCCGACCAAGCACCATGGTGAAATTCGACCTTTACCTTCCCAAGAGGGCTGGAAGAACATAAGTTACCGTCCCGCATGCTAATTTTTAATTGTAGTTATGTTACCTAAGTTAATCGCGTCAACGAACCATGGAGAACACAATTTCAAATGTTTTCCCTAAAATTGAGTGTTTTCCCGCATGGTATATTTATAATTTTACTTTTGTTTTTGAATCACAAGCCCCCTCCCATGTAGAGATTATAGTTATTAATGCTCGAAACAATTAGTAGTGAAGTCTTGTAGTCAAGCCCTGTATTCGCTGTGGATTCGATCCTGATCTATGGTTAGGTTAGTTGCTGACAACCATCGCTTTCTTATTGGAGCGTGAACATCAGGACATTGCCAATAAGTTATCCCTCTTCTTGGGGCTACAATAATCTCGGGATAACTTATCCCGGATAAAAAGTATTAATGACAAATGTATCATTTTAAACCTTTTTTATATCTCATTTTAAATATTTATGTGTATTTATATTATTTTTAATACAACATATAATAACATTCACAACCTTCACTCCTTATTTTTATGATATTTCTTCATATTATTCTATTAAAACTTACACTATATAATTTAATTTTTATTGACTAATTCTCACTTTTCTAATATTTTGATTTTTCATAATATTTTTTTACTTTGACAAACTTCTATTTTTAAATTAAATAAAAAGAAATTTTTATATTACAATGTACACATAAAAATATTTAAGTTATATAAGATGAAAGATTTATTTTAAAAGTAAATGTTGAATAACTAAAGCAAAAAAAGAAAATAACATATTCTGGTAATATAAAAAAACTAATAAAGTGAAGGGTATTTTGGTAAACAAATAATGTATTCTTAAAATTTATGCAACAAACCAAACACTCAATAAGAAATAATCTCAGCATAACTTATCCTTTGATTACTAATTCCAACATAACTTATCCTATCATAACTTGTATTCAAACCAAACGTCCCCTTAAAGAATTAACGGAAAACTAAGTTCATGCCCCTTTGCAAACTATTTACATTCATATATCCCTTTACATTTCATGCCCCCATACTATTAAAATTTGCCCCCCCCCCAATATTAAAATTCATGTGCTGACATCAGCATGATGTCCACACCCAATTGGTATGATATACCAATAGGGTATACATATACTGACAGGGTATCATAGAGGATTAAACTCAGTTCTATATGGTATTGATATAATATTGATATATTGATAGAGTATCAGAAATAATATATTTTTTACTATTTTAAAATTTAATAAATAAGTTCGCAACTTTAATAATTTTCTCGTAATTATATTATCTATTAAAAGAAGAACTCAAAATTATATGATACTTATAGGTTATTGATGTGCTGTCAAAATACCACACATTTGATGCCTGAAATAAGGGATTTTGTGAATTCTTAAAGCGACTTTTTAGTGTTTTGGTATGTTTTTGTGTTAATCAGAAAAAGTTTGGTTGGCATGATTTTGAAGAAAAGTTGAAGATTCTGCTGAAGTATAGGAATTACAAGCTCTCCTACGAGTCATAGCTCATGCTATGAGTCTTAGATTATGTCGTCGCAGGAATCAGAGACCAAAAATTAGAAATCTGCCAAGTGAAGGTCACCCCTACGATCCCTAAGAAACACTACGACTTATAATGGTTAACTCGTAGCAAGAATCAGAGGGCGAAAATGTTGGACTAAAAAACTAAAGACCAAGACTATGAGACAAACATATGAGTCCTAGATCAAGTATTGACTCGTACCTATGTGTCATAATAGTTCAGTCCAAGATTCCAAGAACCTAATATGAGATCCCGACTACGACTCGTAGGCCAACTTACGAGTTGTAACTGCGAAATTTATCAAATGTCAACTACCTTTCCCGCATAATTCCTAGGGTTATTTTGTAAATACTATAAATAATTTAAGTTAGGTTTTAAGGGGAGTTCGAATAGTAGACAATTCTCCATTACATTTTGAAGCTTTTCTTAGGTTTTTAGAGTAGTTTATTGTTCTCTCTTTGAAAACCCATTTTGGGGATTGCAAATCTTGCTTTGTACTCATTGTTGATCAATCAAGCTTGTGGGTTTACAACTTGTGTTGCCTATCTCCTTCATTGTTATAGGTGAAACTCTCAACTATGTCTATTATTTGCGTTTTTGTGTGTTTTACCTTAGCCATGAGTAGCTACGTGCCCACAACTTGGGGTTGTGGGAACCATGGGCAGTTGACTTGAGATGACCTATGTTTTATGCATGTCTATGATTGCGGCTTTGAATGTAATGTCTATTTCCATGCATGATTAATGTTGTTTGGTGGTTTCCAACACCAAATCCCTCCTACTATCATAATCCCGACAAAGGTAGTAATGAATAGGAAAAGGTAAGTAGATGACAGGATTTGGTTGATGTCTTCTCATTTAATTGACCAAACCTGACCAAGGCGAGGTTGACTGGGACAATAGGTAATGGTTAGTTGGCATGCCGTGGTAGCCGAACAAGCACCATGGTGAAATTCGACCTTCACCTTTATAAGTGGGCTAGAAAAACCTAAGTTACCATCCTGCATGCTTTTCACTAATTGTATTTATGTTATATATGGTAATTTGGTCAACGAACCATGGGGAACACAATTCCCAAGGTTTTCTCAAAATTGAGTGTTTTCTTTCATTTTAATTAGCATTTATTTTATGTTGTTTTTGAATCACACCCCCCCTCACCCACCATTTATAGATTGTAGTTATAGATACTAAAAATGATTAGTAGTGAAATCTTATAATCCAGCCCTGTATTCCCTGTGGATTCGACCCTAACCTTAGTTAGGTTAATTACTGATAGTGTCCTCTTTGTTATTGGAGCGTGACTATCATCAAATAATTATGACACCATTGACGGAGAATATAACTTGGTTTTGATTTAATTTCACTATATTAGTTAATTATAGTATTAATTTCTAGAGTCTCTTGGATTTTACTTTTTTTGTTTGTTTTTGTTAGTAATTTAAGGTACAGGTTGGCTGGCACTATGACTGAGCAGAAGCTGTACATTACAACCAATTATTGGAAGTTTACAGAGGCGTACACTATTTCATCGGCAAGGGTCTGAGGAATCCCAAATTCATCTACAAAATTCTAATCAAACATTGAGGGAGGTCTTTGGAACAAGACATCTTGTTTGGGAGGCTATGACTTTTCATGTTTTCCCCATGAATCTCCGGAATGAAGCTGCAGAATGGTGGTAAATCCTCCCACCTGACCTTTGCTTAAATTGGGCGGAGATGAAGAGAGTTTTCCTCAGACACTTCTATAAGGAGTCCAACAAGCAAAAGCTATAGAACAATATCTGTAAATTCAAAAGAGTGCCAGGAGAACCTTTAGTAGTGTCTTGGAGAGATACAAGTAGTGTTTGTCAGCAAATCAGAATCATGGTCTAACTGATGATGAATTGGCAGCTAGCTTCTATCGAGCACCAACTTCTAAGCTACAAGGGCAGGCTGACGCATTATTCAGAGGAGATTATTGGGAGTTCATATGTCAACCATTTAATGAGATAATTGATATTATGGATAAGTTATCCATAGTTGCGTAAGTCTACTAACCCCTTCAAGGGCAAGCTGGACCAACTACTAGTGCACTTATGGGAGCCTCTAGTAAATCAAAAAATAAGAATGCGACACATTGTATAAGGTTACCCCATCAGCATTATATCACTGATAAATTGACCCGGATTGACCATATGCTTGAACAATTCCTGACCAAGGTGAATGAGCAAGATGACATCATCAGGGAGATAAAGTTTGATGTCCTTAAATGTAATTACAAAGTGGAACAACAATCTATAGGGATATAAAGTCTGGATGATAGGATTGTGCAGCTCACTGCACAACCATATGCAGTGTAAGACGAATACAGGACAAGTAGAACAAGCAGTGATGGAGCCCAAGAGGAAGTCTAAGTACTCATGAATGACTAAGTCAAGCCATGACATTAAGCTAGGTGCTTCTTGGGAGGCAACCCAAGTATCTATTGTGTTTGGTTTATTTTTGAGACTCTTTCTCATATTTAAATTATTGGATAATAGTTTAATATATGTTTGAAATTGTTAAGACTAGGACCAGTTGTATTAATTGGTATTTCTTTTAGTGTATTTTAAGTCATAGGCTGCAGTAACAAACCAAGTGCCAAAGAATTGATAAATCATGCTTGTAGGCAGCTTCTACGAGTAGGCCTACGAGTCGTAGAGAAGGTTATGACTCATAGTCATTCCTTGTAGAAAGAAACAGTGAGTACCCAAAGTTGGTATCAAAAATATGAGCCAACCTTACGATTCGTAGGATCCCCTATGAGTTGTAAGTAGGGTTCGTAGTGCTTAGGTATGAAACAAAAATGGTTCTAAGTTTTGGGTCTACTATGAGACCAAGACTTATAAGTCATAAGATATCATACGACTCATAGTTGGGGTCTCATACGACTAATCTGCAGAACTTGAAAGGATGAACCACTTTGAATTTTAAGAGATTTACGTCTCTTGGCTCTTTATTGCCCCTCATACAGTGTCCCCTTTCAGTTTATAACTTCCCCCATCATTCTTTGTCATTATTTCACACACCTTTACATATTCACCCACTAAAATTCCCTAGATATTGAAGTGTGCACCATGAACTCAACTGACATTTCTTTTTCTTATCATTCATTTAGTCGTCTGGTAAGTTTTTGTGGTTAAAATTGGTTCATAATTGAATAAGCCCTTGTCTGATGGATGCATAAATGAATTTCTTAGAAGCATAGTCACGTGAAAATAATATTGACAGTAAGAAGAATATGATACAAAAGTGCTTTCTTCCTTGTAAAAGGTCGACTCTTGAGGTTTGTCCTTGCATGGTGATTGCAATAACTGATATGATGATCTTATGCTTTGTTGCATACTTTATTAGTCATTATCATATAATGATCACGTGGGACTGAAATTGTGGGCTAAGAGGTGCCACCATTTTACTTTCGAATTTGTGATGATGTTGATACCTCTAAAAGAAATTACAACTGTTAAGGGTTGATTACTGCTTTGTTATGACTGTTGATTAAGAATGATTAGATTTGTTATGGTATCGTCCATGTCTTTGTGTTGTAAACTTCTATGCTTGCTTGAGTGGTTGTTGATCTTAATGGAAAAGTAGGAGACATCTAATGTGCTTTCTATTTTTTGCTACAAAGACTCACCACGAATTGTAATGCTCAGTACGAGTTGTTGTTAGCACTCGTAAAAAGCAACAGTCATCTAAAGTGCCTTATCATTTTCCATGAGAGAAATACCTATGACTCATAGCACTTATTATGAGTCATAATGATATCCTCATGGTCCTGATCTGAATTCTATATCTGACTTTGAAATGAGCCGCGATCCAAGATTATGACTTGTAGGCCAACCTAGGAGATGTATCTACACCTTATAGCTTACTCTAGAATGCTTTTTGTTTTATGCGTTAGTTCTACGACGCTGAAGTATGACTCATAGGTCACCTTATGAATCATATCTGTACCTCATATCTACAGCCTTACACTTGGTTGAGGTTGTTTATTTTTTGGTAATTGTAACGTTATTGTGTGCTTGTTTCATTTGCTACTTGTTAGTTGGAATACAACATCTTGTCACTCATGCTTTAACATGCTTGCAGAGAAAATGTCTTCAAGAGGATGACAGGGTGCATTTCTGCTTCAGGTCAACGCCTAAGAGATAAGTCCTCCCAGGAGGTACAATCAACTAAGGACATGCATATACACCCTGACATAGCTACAAATGTGCCTTTGGCATGAGTACAATCAACCAGAGTACCGATGTAAGTAGACAGTCCCTCCTAATCTGATTAGGAGGGTGAAGAAACTGAGTTAGATGATAATGACCCCACTTCTAATGCAGATTCTTTTGAGGTGTCTCAAGCTCATTCAGAAGAGACTGTTTCTCTAAAGCCTGAGGATTCATCATACACCGTCACCTCCACCTATCTGTAAAACACAAGATGGTGTGTTCTTGGAATGAAAGAGATCTATGATAAGAGATTGGAGCTTAAGGGTCAAGGGAAGCCAATAAGAAATTTTCATGAGGAGGCAAGGTTGAATGACTCATGGTTGAAAAGAGTTCCAGGTTTAGAAGCTGACATTGACCACTATGGATTAAGATAGTTATCACAAGTGCTAGGAAAGTATGTTCCTTACTTTGGTCTACGAACTCTATGCTTCACATTATGCTACTATATGTAGCGAGCTTCTGAGGCTCATAAAGCCCATTGATGAACCATGGCTGAGTGAAGTCATGGTCAGGGCGAGTTAGTTGACATCTCTACAGAGACTATTTAAAGGGTGCTATTCGGGCTAAATTAGAGAGCCCCATACTCCATAGCAGAATATGACCATAGGATGGTAGACATGAGGAAAACAATTAATTAGAATAATGCTAGGCTGAAAATGGAATTTTTAAGGTGGATAGCAGGCCAAGTTTGTGAGGTAGGTGTCTAGTCGATATGGGTCATAGACCATGCCAAGTATATTCTAAAGGCCTATCTCATATTTAGGGCAAAGTTCTGGTGTTCTATTATCCGGATGCATATCAAACCCATATTCACTCTCTAACGTAATCACATTAGAGAGGGCCATGTTGTTGGCGAGCATCTTCGTAGTGTATAAATTAATTGGGCTCCAATTTTAGTATAACGAATCTGTGAGTAAGTAGTCTGCACTCATCAGCCATTCCCTATTTTGATTCATAGACTATACAAGGAGGCCAGTATAATGGTTTCTCTCCACTTGGACCCTCATGAAGAGGCTCTGCATATGATGGATCCCAACCTAATCATGGCTAATGAAAATCCAATCAACCTACAAAGAGCTATCCCAACACCTATGCCAGAGCCATTTCAGGTAGAGCCTTAGATACTAGGTTCACCTCCAGCTACCACCGGCACTACTTCAGCAACTATAGAGCCTCTGCGTGTAATGGAGATCGAGTATACACCATCCTTTAGCACTCCAGTACTAGCAACACCTTCTTTATAGGTTGACCTTCTTTTCTCTGTTGTTGCATTTTAGGCATTATTATGCAGGGTTACTATAGTAGTAGAAAGGCTATGTGAGTTATTCGTGTGGGTCCAACCATTGACAGGTCAAACTGTTCAAGACTCCAAGGAGAGGATAAAGGAATATGCTCAATATTTGGTTGATGAGAGTGTTCGAGCAGTAGATACTTGGGTAGATGCTTTTGAGGCCAAAGTTCACAATAGACTAGAGGGAGCTAGGCCTGTCAATGCAAGCGCAGTTATTGAGGAGTTGGCCAAATTTATGTCTAACATATTATAGATGTTGGCAGCCCCTGTTCCATCCCTAGAGGGAGTACCAGTAGGAGATGAGGCATTTGATTGGCTAGCTAATCATCCGAACATCCGAGGGGAGATGCCTCGAGAGCACGATAACTTAGAGCCGACCCCGAAGAAGGAGAGGTAAGAGGAGGAGTCCATATCTGAGAAGGTGGTGTAGGAGTCATTTTTACTGGCGGCTCTTCAGAGAGACCAAGCATAGTACACCCCACTTGGAGAGGGTACTTTTGTTGCTATAGCAGAGGAGAAGAGGTAGACTCAGGACCTTGCAGACTATCTAGAGATTGGTGCATAAGCACCATGATGTTTGACCACTTTTTACCCCAACTCTTACTTGTTTTTATGGATACACTATCCTTTTATTTGACAATATTGTTTTTATTTTTGTTTTTGTGGATGTTCTTGTTGGATAATGTTTTTACTTTGGTTTTGGATAAGTGGTTTTATTAACGGTTAGTTTTGAATGTACATATATATCTATGCTATGTTTTCGTATGTTTGTCTTTTCTTTGTGTCCTTACTTTGAGGACAAAGTATCATCTTTTAGTGGGATGGTGGAAGTTATGGATTAAGGTGAAGTCTGAGTAGTCTTAATTCCATAACTTCTCCTATTTTTATTCTCAAGGTTTTCTTGCGGTGTTTTTGTTTTCTTATGGATGTTTTATTTTCTGTTGAACCGACATGTTTTAGGAAGTACAGAAAATTTGTATATGCATAGTAATGTTATCTTTTGGCATATATGTAGTTTTAAGATTTTCTTTAAACTTCTGATGCAAAATTGGGTACCCTCAAAATCCTTGAGGTTGTGAGTATTGATTCATTCATACATATTTTAGTATCTGGCAATATTTGTTTTGATATTGTGAAGGTAATATGAGACTAAAAGCATGACCTGTGAGTCTATACTTGATTGTGGATGCAATTGTCATGTGTGTTCTTAGCTTATTTTGCTGCATTCATGCATCTTGTGTGGACCCAGAACTTGCTTGTTACTCTAAAAGTTGGTTGGTGATGTGGTGGATATGGAAAGGATCTTAGGCCTTTGTTGGTTGAGTGACACAACTCTTGACATAAAATAACCCACCAGTTAAGTGAGAGAATCACTTTTTCCAAATTTTTGAGCTTATCATATATACTTTCTTTCTTGACACCTTGCTAGCTTAAGCTTGGCTGATGAAATACGTTGATATTGGCCCTAGTCTATCCTTGAACATGTGAACCTTGATTGAGTCCAAAGGCCTAAATTGAGGGTGGTTGCAATTGGCGGCCCTAGTTTGAGGCATAGATATTATGTTCTTCACCAGAGGCAAGAAGCCTACATTGAGGGTGGCCCTTATTGTGGTAAAATAAAATTAATAAGGTGGTTAGTTGGGAAATCAAGAAGAAATGAAAAAGCATGAACTGAGTGAAGAAAAATAGAGGAAAGAGTGCTTTGAGTTGAAAGAAAGTAGCAACAATGAGTTTGAAATCAAGGCACAGCTAAAAAAAAGAAAGAAAGCACTCAAGAAAAGTTCAAAGTATGAGAATAAGGGTGGATTGATGAAAAAAGAGGGGTTGGATTATGAAAGCAAAAAGTGTTGGTAAACATGATTCAAGGATAGCTTTTAGCCACTACTTGCCCAAAATGTCGTACCAAGGTACCTTGAGCCTATGTTACAAGCTTATAAGTCCTAAAGTGATCCAACTCCAATTTGTCACCAAGCCTGAAAATGTGTAGAGAGGCAAGCCTATGGTGTTAGTAGCATGCATTGAATTTCAATTGTGAGAGTTAGAATGCTTCCTCAACCCATGAATTCTAAATTCTTTTTAATGAGTATGAGGGACTTCTTTCCAGTGAAGGCATTTTCACTACTTGAGTAGCATATGATTATACAAGTGATAGTGGAGGTTGATGCTCCTTAGCTTGTGAAAGTTTGATTGTCAAGTCCCTCATGATTTTCTGATGTGCTCAATAACTTTGCGACCCTATTTTTAAAGTAGTAGTTGGGTACCTAAACCAAATGAGCTATTGTATATGCCATTGATATAACTACTATGTATTGCTCTTTATTTGCTTAGATTGAATCGTCGCTCGAGGACAAGCAACAATTCTAAGTTGAGGGTGTTGATGTGCTGTCAAAATACAACACATATAATTCCTGAAACAAGGGATTTTATGAGTTCTTAAAGAAATGTTTTAGTGTTTTGATGTGTTTCTGTGTTAAGCTTGTAGAATAGTTAGGTTGGTATGATTTTGAAGAAAAGTTGCAGGTTTTGCTGAAGCATAGGCCGTATGAGCCCTCCTACTAGTTGTAACTCACTCTATGAGTCGTAGGATGTGTTGTAGGAGGTATTAGATACCAAAAATCAGAAATCTTCCTAGTGAAGGTCACCCGTACGAGCCCAGCCAACGAGCCATAAGATAGACTATGACTTGTACAAGTGGACTCGTAGTAAGAATCAGAGGGTCAAAATGTTGGACTAAGAAAACTGAGAACTAAGACTACAAGACAAACATATAAGTCATAGGTCAAGTAATGACTCGTACCTATGGGTTATACCAGTTTAGTCCAAGATGCCAAAAACCTGATATGAGACCCTAACTATGACTCTTAGGCCAGCCTACAAGTCATAACTGCGAAATTTAACAAATGCCAGTTGTCTTTCCTGCAAAGTTCCTAAGTTTATTTGTGAATAGTATAAATAGTTTAGGTTAGGATTTTTGAGGGGGAGTTCTAATAGTAGACAATTCTCAAGTACATTTTGAAGCTTTTGTTAGGGTTTTATAGTAGTTTATTGTTCTCTCTTGAAAAACCCATTTTGGGGATTGCAAATCTCAGCTTACACTCATTGTTGATCAATCAAGCTTGTGGGCTTGCAACTTGTGGTGCCTATCTCCTTCATTGTTATTGGTGAAACTCTAAACTATGTCTATTGTGTACATTTTTATGTGTTTTATCTTAGCCTGAGTCACTAAGCACCCACAACTTGGAGTTTTGGGAACCATGGGTAGTTGACTTGAGATGACCTAGGTGTTGTGCATATCTACGATTAGGGCTTTGCATGTATTATTTAATTCCCTTCATGATTAATTTTATTTGGTGGTGACTAACACGAAACCCCGCCTACTATCACAATCCGGACCAAGGTAGTGACGAATAGGAAAAAGGAAGTAGATGATAGGGTTCGGTTAATATCTTCTCATTTAATTGACAAAACCTGACCAAGGGGAGGTTGACTGGGACAATAGTTAAAGGTAAGTTGGCACGCCATGGTTGCCAACCAAGCGCCATTTTGAAATTCGACCTTTACCTTTATAAGTGGGCTAGAAAAACCTAAGTTACCATCCTGCATGTGATTAATCCACTAATCATAGTTATGTTATCTAGGGTAATTTAGTCAATGAACCGTAGAGAATACAATTCCCAATTTGTCCCCCATTACTAGGGTAATTTAGTCAACGAACCATGGAGAATGCAATTCCCAAGTTCTCCCCAAAATTAAGTGTTTTCCTGCATTTTAATTAGTGTTTATTTTATCTTGGTTTTGAATCACAACCCCCTCCCCCATTTTTAGATTGTAGTTATAGATACTATAAATGATTAGTAGTGAAATTTATAGTCAAGCCCTTGGTTAGGTTAATTACTAAGTTACCATCCTGCGTGACCATTATCAGGCATTAATATACCGACGTAGTATCACAAGAATAAATTTTCTACATATTTAGAATTTGATAAATAATTTTGTAACTTTAATAAGTTTCTATATCCAACATGGTACCGATATGATATAAATATACTGATGGAGCATCAAAATGAATATATTTTCAACTAATTTAGAGATTAGTCATTTTTTATTTATTTATTATTTAGTTCATAAAAAAATAATAACATAATCCTGTATGATACCAATTGGGTATCAATATACCACCCGAGTATCACAGGGGATTGAACTCATTCTATATGATATCGGTATGGTATATATATACCGCTAGAGTATATTTTATAGTATTTATGTTAAGGTAAACATGATGTCATGAGCGAATTTAAAAGGGGTAAGTGGGGTAAGAATGTAAATTGTTTGGACTATGGGTCCATTAAAGGTAAATAGTTTGTATGGGTTTATTAAGGGTAAATAATCTCAAATTTGATTTATTTTGTGTACTTTTTCCTTTTTTATCCAATTATGTTAATTTACAATATTTTTTGGACCAAGATATTTGAATTTAATAAATTAAAACCATTTTATGAAACATATAAAACATAATTTTATATGATTATAAATGCCCCTATTTCAAGTCTGTCTAGATATAGATTTGTATGACTTTGAGGACTTGGCTTGAAGTATCTTTGACTGTGACTTGCCCATATGCGCCACTTTTATATTTTAACTATGATCAAAGGCCTAATGTAAAATTATTTAACATATCTTTTTTAGAGTTTAACCCCATAGAAAAATGTAAATCCAATTAACATGGATGATAAACAACCACCCAACACAAACTTCTTAGCTTTAAAAAGAAACTAATAATTTATTGCCAACAACTTTATGTGATAATGTCCAACTTTGCTTATAACATGGATTTCAATTGTTTTATGTGTCGGTGGTCCCATTTAAGTAGGAGTTGAACTCCTTGAGAGAGAATAATTGAGTTCCAATGGGAAAATCTAATTTGAATCCCAAATTTGAGTTCAATTTGTGATTGATGCTTTTATTTAGTGATCGTTGATTAGTCAATCTGAGTTCAGGTTGAACACTAATTGCGTCTGTAATAAATGTTGGAGATAAAATATTAGTGAAAAGGACCGAAGGAGACTCCTTGGCTCAGCCAGGCGAATCCTACATCGGCTATAGAGAGGGAGTTACTGGGCTATTTG
>JAOTQJ010040472.1:0-15209 GCA_025642045.1 Solanum sejunctum
AAAATTTTTAAAATTTACATTTTTTAAAAAATAATTTTTAACTTTTTCTGTATGGAGTGAAAGGGAGGGGGCGGGAGGCTGAGGGGATGGGGTCATGGGATGGAGTAAAAATAAAAATTTTAAAATTTAAATTTTTTGTAAAAATAAAATTAACAAAAAATATTTTTTTTTTGTATGAGGTGGGGGCGTTTAGGTTAAAATTTTCAAAATATGATTTTTTTTCAAAAAATAAACTTTTAATCTCATTTTATTTTTAAAATAATAATAATACTTTTGGTAAAAAATTAAAGGAAAAAGTTTTCTTTAAAAAAATAAAAAAAAACTGATGTGGCCTGTTTTTCATCCTTCAACGCTTTGATGTGGCATGTGCACAACACATCAAATGGGAGAGGTGTAATTGAGCCTATTTCGTCAAGTTGAAATATGTTCTTAAGCTTGTTAATAATTTAGTAATGAAACCAATAATTTTGGACAAGTTAAAAGACAATTTAATACTTTTGCCTAAATAATATGAAAGAAAGGAAGTAGTATTTTAGACTTTTTAACTCACTTTCATGCGATTATTTCTGTAATAATTGAATTCAGTACTGTATCAATGAACTAGGGTACCACAATCTATAATTCTGCAACTCTTACATAACGGTTTTTTAATTGTGATTGTTACGTTACATGTATCCACTGGTAATCGTACAAAAGGATAAGGACTAATAATATTAATAATGCTCGACATAAAATATTGAAAATTAAAATTTTGAATTGAATAGAAGCAGGAATTTGATATTCAATAATTTGATATTTGGTATGATATTCAAGAATAAAATTTTGGAAGTATGATATTTGAATTTGAGATTGGTATGAGACATTAGTATTATTTGGTATAAAAAGTTATTTACTCAATGAAGATCATACACTAACATGTTCATTATTCATTAATACAAATACAAAGAGAAATTTAAAAACTAAATATAATAACCCAAATATATATATATATATATATTTTAGTTGAGCCGACTTTTTTTTTATATATATCTTCTCATTTGTTGTTCTTCTATTGTATCGTACCTTCACATAGAAAAATAAAAATAATTAGAGCAATAGTATTATAATACAATTGTCTATTATTTTAATACAATATTACCGAATATCATACTGAGCCAAAATTTAATTTATCAATTATCAAATCAAAATTTTAAAATTTAATATTTAAAATTTATTTTTAACTATCAATTACTAAACTCAAAATTTAGAAATTTTGAACTGATACCGAATGTCAACCCCTATTGATGCACACTATATATGAAAAGTCATGCTTTGACTCTTTATTTGTATAATTTGTCTAGAAAGTCATACCTATACTAGAAAATTTTGTCTAGTTTTGAGCCTTTGTAGAAATAAGAACACACTTTTAATTTAGTCGTATACGCTATATATACAACTAAAGTATATCAATAGTTTATACATTGGTCATACTAATAAATTACACGACTGAAACGTATAACAACAATAATACCCAGTAGAATCTCACAAGTGAAAATGACTAAAAAAATATATTACATGATTTTTTTTCTTTTCTAATAATAAATTAACAAAAATGAGAAATTATGCAATGTCAATTTGGTTTGAACAGTTGGCAGAACATGCACCCAATAAGATGAAGTGTAATTTTCACAAAGCACATTAATACAGATGTTAATTACTTAATGCATTTGATGATTTTAATAATTAGATATTTTGTTTGAGTTGCTTCTAGATACAGTATATTTATCTCTAGATATATCATATCTAGTAAATATGTCTTGCATGTTTCTTCTTTTGCTCAACTCTCTTTCTCTTTCGTATCTTTTTATTTCTCTGTATTTGTGTTTCACAAATTTATATATTTATATAACGAATATCAAATACGTCCTAATGTATCCAATTTATTTGTGTTTTTCAATTTCATCTAGAGTATTCAATATTAGTTTCGTCTATCCAACATAAAAATATGATATGAAATATTTAGTGTATCTCTGCATAGCATCCATTGTATCTATACATAATTACAAATTGGCCTCAAGGCACTAATATATTGAGTAAATGCGTGACATATTTAGTATAGCTGTGTATAAATATATTTATTTGATATCAAATTTATAATATATTTAGTATTTTATACATAAATACATGGACAAAGAAAAAACGAAGATATAATTATTCACACGTATATCTATACATAGACACGTGTGGTTCAATTATGTCTTGATTAATGGCCACTATCCCATATCAATAATGTCACGACCCGCTTGTAATGAAGTCTTAGCGAAGGTTCTAAATCCGTAACAATAAGCTTAAAAAAAACATCAATTTCTCACTCTTCAATACCATTATTATATGTAACATGTAGCAATATTCATAACATGTTGAAAGCTAACACAAAAATCCAACATCCCACCTATAGGAATATAAAGCACAATCAAAAGTCTATAATTTAGTTACCAATATAGCACCATAAACCATTTGCAAAGTTACATCTGATGTATTTTCTATAATAATTATAGAGTTCAAAACAGCAAGCAAATCCACTCCATTGAAAAACCTTTGATTACATGAGAGATATAACCCCAACTGTCTCAACCTGAGAAGCACAACAGAACAGAAACATTAGTAAAACGAGAGGATGGAGCGTACACAACCTTAGCTCCCAACCTTCTGAAGGTAAAGAGGTGGTTTCAGATAGACCCTTGCCTTAAGTAAATCATATCAAATCAAGTATGGAAAAGGAATACAATAGAGAAGAAGTTGAGTGAAGAACAGTAGCAACAACAAATAATAAGCTAATAAAGAAACGAAAACAATAGATGTAATGTAGATACGAATGTGTGCATGCGAAGTAAAGATAATGTTCACCAGCCTTAGAAACACTTCCTGTGAACAATTGCAGGACCAGATTCATCGTACTCGGCCTTTGAAATCCACATCTGTGTAGCAACCAGAAATTAGTGCTAATCCTTCAAACTTAAAAGAGTTAATAAGAAGAAATTCACAATTAAAATGTAAAGTCGTATAGATCAGAGCAAAGCAAAAACTAACTTGTTGGAAAGTACTAAGAGAAGCAAGAATTGATCCTCCGATCCAGACACTATACTTCCTCTCGGGTGGTGCAACAACCTTGATCTTCATGCTGCTTGGAGCAAGAGCAGTGATTTCCTTGCTCATACGATCTGCTATACCGGGGAACATAGTTGATCCACCACTGAGCACAATGTTCCCATACAAGTCCTTCCTTATATCCACATCACTTTTCATGATTGAGTTGTAAGTTGTTTCATGAATTCCAGGTACTTCCATTCCAATCAACGATGGCTGGAAGAGGACCTCAGGGCATCGGAACCTCTCTGCACCGATAGTGATGACTTGTCCATCAGGAAGCTCATAGCTCTTCTCAATTGCTGAGCTACTCTTTGCTGCATCAAGCTCTTGTTCAAAATCCAATGCAACATAAGCAAGCTTCTCCTTCACATCACGAACGATTTCCCGTTCAGCAGATGTGGTGAACATATAGCCTCTCTCTGTGAGAATCTTCATGAGATAATCGGTAAGATCACGACCTGCAAGATCTAACCGCAAGATGGCATGCGGAAGTGCATATCCCTCATAGATGGGGACCGTGTGGCTCACACCGTCACCAGAATCAAGCACAATACCTTTATGGAATCACAACAATCAAATTAGCTATGGAACAGAACAACGAAGAACCAGAAGATTGATAACAGCTGTTCTGCTCACCAGTAGTACGACCACTAGCATATAGAGAAAGAACGGCCTGGATTGCAACGTACATCGCTGGCACATTGAAGGTCTCAAACATGATCTGCGTCATTTTCTCGCGATTTGCCTTGGGATTAAGTGGTGCCTCAGTTAGAAGAACAGGATGCTCTTCGGGTGCAACACGAAGCTCATTGTAAAATGTATGATGCCAAATTTTCTCCATGTCATCCCAGTTACTGACGATACCATGTTCAATGGGATATTTTAATGTCAGAATACCTCTTTTAGACTGAGCTTCATCACCAACATAAGCATCTTTTTGCCCCATTCCAACCATTACTCCTTGGTGTCTAGGACGACCGACTATACTAGGAAAAACAGCCCTGGGAGCATCATCTCCAGCAAAGCCAGCCTAAAATAAAGAACACGATCAACTCTACATTAACATAGGTAAAATTGCAAGCTATTTTGTTTCTAACCAACCTTAACCATTCCAGTTCCATTGTCAACGACGAGTGGTTGAATGTCTTCCCCCTCGGCCATCTTCAAAGATCTACAAATATTATAAGCACAAGTACAATTTAGACGAGATATCGCTGGTACAAATGCAGAGTTGAAATAAAGAAAGTTAACAATGTCGTAGCAGCTCAGTTTGTGCAAAAGCTTTTGTCTGATTAATTGCATCCTCTACCAATTGCTTATTTCTCTTAACAATGTGCTTTCGAGCTCAAAGGTAGATCAATTTCTTTTCTACAGAACACAACTGGTGCCACAAGCAATGATCTTCCCTTACTGCTAAAAAGAAGGCGAGATACAAAAACAACAGAAAAACATAGCAGAATGCAACAAGGATTCAAGCAAAAAAGCATAATAGGAAGAAGAAATAAGGGTCAATAGATTCAGTTGGTGTTCATTCATGAACTATCCGGACATACTTGATAGGAAACTCTGAATGACTTGATTAGAATTTATACACTCTTGCACGCATTTTTTACTCTTGAGCTAAGTATTTGTTAAGACTTACCACGGGAAAAAGGGCAGAGAACATAAGAATTGCGATGCGAACTATTTATCCAGAGAACTATATCTTGCCAAAATTCCATAACAGGACTATGGCATGCAGCTCAACAATAATGTGAAGAATCTTGTACGGTCGAGAGCAGTCCTAAATATCAACTTGAAGCAAATAGTTAATAGTAAATAGCATCCACATTTAAACTTTAAAAAGCTGCAACCTTTGGGCATTAAGAAGGTGTGAGAGTTTGGTTATAGCAAGTTCTTGGCGACGTAGAGGTAGGCTAAAGAAGAACTGGGGAGATCAAACATGACATAACACATTTTCAGCTTACTAAGGACATGACTCTAGATAAAAAATTTGAAGATCAAAGATTAGGGTAAAAGGAATAGTAGGTTATCGCGTGTTTTAGTACTCTTATGAGGGAGAAATCGGAAGCCAATCTTATCTTCTCTGTGCCAGTGCCTTATCCTTCATTTTCCTTACTACCTATTACTACGATATCTTTGTTATCGTGCTATTTTGTTGCTGTCATTTTTCCTTTATATCTTGCTTTGGTTGCACTTTTTTGAATCGAGAGTTTAAAACGTCTCTATCCCACAAAGATAGGGGTGATTAGGTCCGCCTACATCCTACCCGCCAACCCTCCCCACACACCGCTAGTGTAATGCTAGTAAAATTACACTAGATATATTATTGTTATCACTCAACTGTTCAGTACTCTACAACATATTAATTGCTACCATATAACTTATACTTCTTCTATTTCAATTTATACGATGTAGTTTGATTAAACATGAAATTTAAGAAATACAAGAAGACTTTGCAATGTCCCAAAACTAACCTTAAAAAGAGTACAACTTTGTGTACTTCTTGTCAAATAAGTCATCCGATGAATTAAAACATTGATGCTCTCACT
Organism: Solanum sejunctum; assembly: GCA_025642045.1. Classification (NCBI taxonomy): domain Eukaryota; kingdom Viridiplantae; phylum Streptophyta; class Magnoliopsida; order Solanales; family Solanaceae; genus Solanum; species Solanum sejunctum. Next base: position 5,682 of record JAOTQJ010040472.1, read on the forward strand.
AAATATTTGTTAAATACTCCCTCCGTTCCATTTTAATTGAATTTGTAAGGTAATGCATATATATTAAGAATAACATTCAAAAGACAAAATTTTACACCATGTTTTTCACTATTGCCCTTTGTAAAATCATAAATATATAGTATAATTTATCTCTCAGATATAAAACTTCAAAATGAAAGGGTAAATATGGAAAAAGTTTCAAATATTTATCTTAAACTTTGAACAATTCAACTATTTTAAACCTTGAAAAAAACTTAAAAAATTTAATTAATTTGAGATGGACAAAGTAAGAAAATATAATTTTCTTTGTGGAATAGTAGACAAAAAAGTATGTGATATATATTAAGACATTGGAAGTAATATTTTTCATGTAGCTTACAAAAATTATTGAATTTTGAAAGTACTGTCAAAAAATATTACCCCTCCATCTCAATTTACGTGATACTTATCAACATGTGACACTATATCATTTTTTGAGTTTGATCAAAAATTTGTTTTCAAATTTTTTAAAATAAAATTTATATAATTGTAAATTACATTAAAAAAAAGTACTATAACTCAAAATAATTAACCATCCAAAATAAACTTGTTTGAATGTCAAAATCAAAAAGGTGGCACATCAATTGGGAGGGATGAAAGGAGTAACTTTCAAGCAACCAAAAATTATGATCATAACAACAAGGAGATTATCCATCCAAACAGAGTTTTTAAGAACCCAAAAATTACAATAACAACAACTATAAGTTGAACAATTAAATAAGAAAAACAAATGAAATATAGCAAGGAAAGCATGGTGAAATGAACAAAAGAATAAGATAGAAAAATCCCAAAATAAAATTAATTAAACAGCTTAATAAGGTTAATCATGAACAAGAATTGAAGCAAACCTTTTTTTGTGTGTGTTTGATCGGTGGGTAAAGAGGACCTTTTTTAGCAAAGAGCAAAAGAGAAGGCACTAGAAAACACTAGGGAGAATATTTAAGGAAAAACAAAGACAAATAATATATTTTGATTCCTCTAGAGGGCCAGGGGTATATTAGGTAAAAAAAAATGAAAGTCCAATTTGGATGACTCCTATCTGAACTATCGCGAGTGTGAGTTCTTTCTAGAAAAAATTATTAAATTTATACTAATTATTTAGTTAATATAAATATATTGTGAATTAATTATGACTCATAATAAATATCTAGTTGTAATCACAATTTGAGTTTTGTATAATTTGTGTAATTTATGCAAATATTGTGCGTAATTATATAAAAATTGTTCATGAATCAAATTGTATAACAAAATATACAAATACTATGAATTGTATATTAAACTATACAAACTATAGTTACTAAATATAATTACACAAATTATAACTATGGAACATAATTAAAATATTTTTGAGTGGCTATATAAGAATATTCCTTTTTTTTTTGTCATCAACTATTTATTAAAAAACTTTTCAATTGTTATATTCTCTTTATTTATTTGAACGATGATAATATTTGAAGATAATTAATGATTGATATGTGTTTTGATAAATAATTTATGATAGTTTAAGAATAAACTTGCATGACTGATAGTGAAACTCAAAAAAAATTGAATACTTAAAATGTATTTTTAATTATTAACTTTTTTATTTTAGGTTGATGAATAGGTTAAAACTCTTAAAATATTAAATACCAATAAAACCTTCAAAATATCATATTATTCTCTAAAATTTTTATTAAAGAATTTTAATTGATATTACACACGAAAAGAATGCGAGGAAATAGGATAACCTCTTTGCTTAACTTCTTTTAAACTGTCATCATATAACGAAGTTCATAGCTAAACTATTAGATATTGATAAAAAATTTTAAATATTATAAATTTATTGTGTTTTTATTTTTTATCTCTCATACGTAATAAGTTATTCAATTTTTTTGCTATACATATTTCACTGAGAGATTAATACAACAATATTATCTCAGTGCCTTAAAGGCTTCTGCTCATTGTGAGGTAAGGGGGAGTCGAATGTACGCAGCCTGCCCCCTATGTTTAAAAACATAGCGCGACTATTTCTAGATGACCCATGATGAGCGTCGAAAGTTGCATTGACTAACTTTTACTTCACAATTGAAAGAAACGCAAAGAGTTTAAAGGGGCATTTTACTTTATTCTATTATATCCCAAAATCAAAAAAAAAAATTATTCAATTCTTTTGCTATACATATTCCACCATAGGGGAGTTTTGTTAATTTTCTTTAGAAAAAAAATATTTGATCTTCATGTTCACACTTTTATTTTATTTTTAGTGTGTATTAAACTTAATAGCCAATTATTCATCATATATTATAATTAAAGATAATGAAATATCTTACCACACATATTTATATTAAATATCATACACATTTTCTATCACTTAATTATGAAAAACTGATGTATTATACATTTCATCTAACTACATTGTTTAATTGTGGTAAATTAGTGCAATTCATCATAAAGACTTGGTATCTTTAGTTCGCTCAATAATTCTCTATTAATTTTAGTTAAAAAAAGATTTAGAATATTTATATAATTCTTTTTATGAATATTTTTTTCAAATGAATTCTACATTATACAAATTTAAATTAATTGTATTTCAATAAAAATATAAATAATGATTGAGGGGAAAGAAGAAATTTTTACTTATTAAAATATAATTATTATAATATGTGTGTCATCTTGTTGATGACGCAGGTATATCGTTCTATTCCATGTAGTAATCATTTCATTATTACTGTTTTTACACGTGTCCATTTTTTGACTTTTCAAGCGGCCAAAGTATTCATATGTTGGGGCAATTAATTATTTAGCTATGTTCATTTTTTTTTCATGTGTATCCATTTCAAAGTAACATTAATCATTTTTATTGGATTTAACCAGGAAAAATGATTAAAATTATTTTTAAACTATATGAAATAGATTATTTATATTTTTTATTATATTTTGAGATTAAAATTATTTTGTTGTTATTTTAAGGGATCACAAATATGTTTACACTATTATCCTTACTACATGATAGTCCATGTAGATATTCATATGGCAATAAATGATTAAAATTACCCTCGAATTATTCAAAATTAACTCAAATATACTCTTCAACTATTTTTGAGATCAAAACTATCCTTATTATCTGTGTTTTAGACCACATATATCATTACTGACATGGAAAAAAAGAAATATATATATATATATATATATATACACACACACACACACACACACTTCACTATTCATTTTATAAGTAATTTATCATACTAGAAAAATATGCGAATGATAAATAATAATTATTACTCATAAATAAAATTCAAAAGTATCTTAAAATTTTTATGTGAGCTACCAATATATTTTAAAAATTAAAAATAAATTGTGTATATAAACTTATATATATATATTCTTTTTATGAATAATTTATCATAGGAAAAAAGTATGTGAATGATAGATAATAACTATTACTCATGAACAAAATTAAAAGGCATCTTAAAATTTTCATGTAATCTATCCAAACTATATATTTTAAAAATTAAAAATAAATTATGTATATAACATTAACTTAAATAATATATATATTTCTTTTTTTGCTATTTTTTTAATAAAATAAGAGCATTTATGGTCCAAAACATAGACAATAAGGGTAGTTTTGATCTAAAAAATAGTCTAAGGATATATTTGAGTTATTTTGAATAGTTTGAGGGTAATATTGACCCTTTTATTGCCACGTGGATGTCTACATGGACTGCCATGTGGCAAGGTTGACAGTATAAGGGCATTTTGTGCTCCCTTGGAATAACAACAGGGTATTTTTGATCCCAAAATATAACGAAGGGTATAAGTAATCTATTTCGCATTGTTTAGGGGCAATTTTAACGCTTTTCCCTTTTAACTATATGTACATATAATTTTCAGATATAAATAATTAAATTTAAACTATTTTTATTTAAATTTTAGGCTAAAATAATTAAAATTTAAATAGATATGTCTGAAATACACAAAGAAAACACATAAATGTTAGAATTTGGTTTCAAAATTCTGTATCTAGACGTTTGATTCATTCAAATTTAGTGATTCGAGGACTCTTCATAAAAGGTGATTGAAAACATTAGAGGCTCTTTAGATTGTAAATATTTGCATTGATATAGTAATATTTCACATTTTATTATAAAAAATTATTTCAATAACTACTGATTGAGTCTTAATATGAGATTCTATGAAGTTAGGTGATTCAATAACTTTTAGACTGTGAATATATTTTAAAGTCTTTTCCCAAGTATTTGAAGTCTATCAGATGTGTCATAAGGGACATCCAAAGTCAAGCCAAGTTCAAAAATTTCAATTGGTTAAGTTTCAATTTGAGTTCATATAATGGACAATTTCAATTGACCATATCACTCAGTACATAGTCAGTTAGATCACCCATTACCTATCAACTTAAAGGTCTTTGAGTCCTCTTTCCAACGCATCGATTTTGTCTTATTCGGAGTAAAAAGTTATGGCCATTTTACTAAAGCATGTTTGAGTTCCACAATTCGGCAAGCTGAATGTCAATTCGGTGCATCGCTAATTTAGCTTGCCAAATGGTTTCAAAAACCTCCAAAAATTGTGATTTAGGGGATCTAAAGGTCCCATTTGGCAGTTCGCCAAATGGTTCAATGATGGAACCTTTAGACCACTGATTTGACCGATGAAACTCATTCAAAGATCGTTTTTTCAATTTTGATGATTTGATTACTTTTTTAGAATAATATCTTTGACTTTTTACCCTTAATTAACTTCCTTAAGTCTATCCTATAGCCTAATAATCTCTCGATTAACACATGACCCTCATATATATCAAATTTTCACGTTATAAATTTTTCCAAGGAAGAAGTTGGGATTCTTCATCTTCAAGCTTCAGTTTAAGGTGCCAAGTTAGTGCTTTCTTTTCAGGTATGTAAGCCTATTTAAAATATGGCCAAAGTTCTTCCATGTGCCTCATAAATAAGAGTAATTGAATTGTGAACTATTTGAGTCTTCCGTGAATGTTCCTTTTTTTTATTTTTCCTAAAATGCTAGAATATTCTTACATGTTATTAACTGATTAGTAGTTTTCATGTGTTAATTTTCTTGAATAAATGAATTCCTTCCTTTACTACATAGACCCTAACTATATTGTCTCTTAAACTTGAATGCTTAAATGCATTGATTGGGGTTAAAAATTTAAATTGTGGAATCTATGAATGCGAATGGTATTGAATATGAATGTAATCTTATTAAGACTATAAGACCTTTTTCTCTTTGTATGTATTCATAACTTGAACCCAAATGATTGAATGAAACTAAGTGTTTTCGTAAATGCGTGTCCAAACTTCTCTTGAAATGATGTGATTGAGATTGATTTGGTAGATTGATTGATTGAAAAGTTAGATTGTAATAAAACCAATGGATTAATAAGAGTCTATATGATACTTGTTTATTTGATAGATTGAACATATTTGGATAGAGTTCTATGAGCATTGAGTCTTGAGAGGAGTATCGAGCACCAAATTAAGCAAGAGTATTGTCACGCTCGAATCCCCATTAGGGAGGACTGACACCCATTGCCGATAAAGTTTGGGAGAATTAACCTATATCTATGCGCTTTCTACACATATTATGAGGGATTTCTATGTATGACATGCCTTGAAAAGAATAAATAGTGATAACAAGCGAAAGGGAAATGCATATAGCTAGGCCTTTGGGGCCAAGGTGTTTAAAGTACAAGACATGATTACACTTTAATTATATAGTCTATAAAACCTCTAGATAAAGAAAAATATCTGATAAGAATCAGGACAAGCCCCATCTCAACTAACTGTACAGTACAAAAATATAAGTTTTAGACACAAAGCTCTGAAGGAACCTGGAGCTTGCTAACAACGGCTGGATGTCCTGTACTCCTACTGGGGAGATCTACTAGCACTTGTACCTGCAGCATGAAATGCAGGTCCCCCGTAAGAAATGTCAGTATGAGATAATATATTGAATATGTAAGGCAGGACATACTGTACATGAAGTAACAATTCAAATGAAATCATATACTGGTGTAAGATTAGAGACCACCTTTGGTTATACTTTGGGATCATGTACTTTATGTTCTTTATATTACTTTACCTTTACTGTATAGTCTGTGCACAATCTGTAATATAAATGACCACCTGATCAGTGGTAAAATTATATCGAGATCTTCCTTGGCTAGGTTCTTCCTTAACCCCTTGGGCCACTACTCATGATAGGATCATCCCTAGCTAGGTGATTCTTCCACCCCTCGAGATACCACCCATCAATAAATATTATACTTTATCTTTCAATTACCTTTGAGATGGTTCTTTTGGTGGTCACAATATTAGAGCTGTAGGACTGTATATATAGCATATGACATGTAGATAATCATACAAGATAATATGACAATGAAAAGAGTATGTTACACAAATAATAAAATGCGTATGAAATGGAATAACTCATGAACTTTATTTAGTAACAAGAACCCATGTAACTTGATATCCAAGTATATATGCAAATTTGAAGGTGACTATGTATGGAAGCATATGAACATGTCAAAGAGTGGAGACACAGTTAATAGTTACGTCGGAGTTGGCAAATGCCTTTATGTGCCAAGGAAGAATCTAGATTTCATGCCAAGTAATATGAAATCAAGTAGCTTTACATACCTCATTATATGACCTCATTACTACCACGAGATAACCTTTCCTTCATCTAACTATTTATCTATAACATAGTAGGTGATAAATCTAGCATTAATAGCCAATAGATACATCTTGACAGTCCAATCACATAAAAAATAACACATGGGCAGCAAACTGGTATTTATAAACCCAAGCGTATTCTTTTAAACTTTTCGCCCCTAATTATATTTTCTAACACACATTCACATGTACACATCATGTGCAACCTATTTTAGTGCCACAATAGTCTTACAACAACCCACAAATCACAACACATAACAATTCTACACAACCTACAAATGGACAACATAACGTTACCTCCTTTCGCTACATTTTGACGTCGACAATTCTAAACCTATTCCAACTCTAGCCAAACTATTCCAATAATATCTATACATAAAAACATCCTTAAACCAGCCTTAGAACAATAACAAATCAATCATTAAGAACGTTGTTGACACCCAATTTCTACCCTCCACGGTGTCAAATTAATCATCAAGCTTTATTTTTATTTTACCAATTTTTATATCATTATTTTAAAAATAAAAATTTAAACAGGCGCGTGAGGGCCACGCGCCTCTTATATCTCCTCAATCCTCACCTTCTTCACCATTTTCTCCCCAGTTTTCCCTCAACCCTAAACCGCCCGTCGTCGCCGTCGGCCTCTCCCTTCCCTTATCGCTGCCGTCCCTTCCTTCTTCTCCAATGCACAAAACCTGTTCCCCTTTCCCCTCCTTTTCCTCTTCTTCTTCATCCTTTCCCCAAAACCAGTGAACCCTTAAACTAGCGACCCTCGAGCCGCCAAACTAACATTCCTGTCCCCCACGTGAGGCCGACACATCTAAGTGGGAATCAACTGACCTACTTTCTTTGAATTTGAATTCGAAACCCACCTTTTTGCCCTGATTTTCCCACCTATATAATCCCTGGTCTTCTTCAGTTAGAGGAGGATTTTGTGAGGAGAAAAGGGAGATAGAACAAGAATCCGAAAAAAACTACCAAAAACTACCCGATTTTAGTCATTTTTGGCTTCAAAAACTTCACACCAACCCCCAGAAACTCGTAGGAGTTCTTGGTCGAAGCATAGAAATTTGACTCTTTGGCGGTGACTTCATCCCCAGTTTAAGCTCGTCGTTGTACCAGTCACTGCCCCGACAAAGGTAATGACCCAATCCCACTTTTCATTAGAGTCCCATGTATTGTGACTGAAAATGTTTGCTGAGGCTATTCGTATTTGCATTTACCTCGTTTTGACTGAAAATACTCTATTGTGATGAAGTTGACATTGTGATGCTGCCGTCATTTGGTCGTTAACACATTTTTGGGAATGTTTGTGATGCCATTAGCTGACTAAATGATATGTTTAAGTTGATGAGGTGTTTTGTTTGTTATTGATCCTATCAGGTTGAAGAGTTTGTTGTTGTCGATCCATTCACTGTTAAGTGGCCAGGAGTCGAAACTAACTCAAACATAGCCTGATAGTTTCACTTTACTGATGGTTTCTGGTTCTTAGAAATGTTGCCGACCTGCATAGTGTACCGATGGGATTATATCAATATTTGTCTTAGCTTGCTTCTCTTAGAATCTGATATTGGATCATTCTTACCTTTTATTAAACTACCAAAAGATAGAGAAATGTTTAGATAAACTCGTGGCCCTGTGATGTCTCCTTTTCCATTTCTGCTCAATTTCACTTTCATCTGTAACCAATGTTTAAATCCTTTAAAATGGTATTGTTTGGCTTTCCAACTATTTCAGTTCTTGTTTCTATCTGTCATAGGATCGATGTAAGACTGTTAATCTGATTATATTCCTCAACTTGTAAGGAGTTCAATTTTGTGTCTCAACTTCATGTTTTTCGGCTTAACCATGACTTTTTTGAATCCTTTTGAGTGAAGTATTCCTAGAATGGCTCATGTTCAGTGGTCCCCCTTCATTTATAGGGTGAGTCCACAATACGTTTTTATATATTTCTTAAAGTGGAGTCAACTTGCTATAGTCCAGACAACACACTTGTTTACCTTAATGTTTATGACTTGATACTTGTTAATGGCTTTCCTGTATACTGCTAGTTTCTTAAGTATTCAATTAGCATCGACATGATATTGTTTCTCAAAGACATGTTGTAGTGTTCAAGGTTTTGGTATGTTTTGCTAAAGTTTCTGTTTGTTGAGTTTCTCAAAGGCTTGCTGAAGTTTTAGTCTCATTTCAAGCATCTATTAGGACCTATATTTCTGGCCCAAAATTACTTAGCAGTGGCTGACTTGTTTCAATTTATGAGTCTGTCTTCTTGCAATATCATAAAGGGGTCACAAGGACTTAGTTTGACAACCCAACAACTGAGTTATTTCTGTTCTACCTTTATAATGTGTCTTGGTCCAAAGTATGTCTGCCAAGAATCTGTTTGTGTCGTTATCACGCATCCAGTTACAGTAGCTCTGTTTTCCTTTCTATAGGCTACAAATGTTTAGTTATAATAGCTTTGTGTGTTTCTACGCCTCCGCTGTACAAAAATTTATTAAGAACAAAGAAGGATAATTTGAGATCATTGGATGTTGTTATATGAAGTTTCTATTGCTGTTTGCATCAGACTCCTCCCCTGTTCCTTTTGCATCATCATTTTGGCTGCTGATGTCATGTTCATGCTTATGTGAAGCCACTTTAATACTGCAAATCTTTAATCTTTTTTAACTTGTTAATTTATTTGTTGATGTTTCTAGTTCTTTGACTACTTGTTGATATTTCTGGTTCTCTGATTTGCTTGGTGAAGTTTCATCTTTTAGTCTAGATGTATTTATTTATGTTTTAAAACTTTAAC
>JAOTQJ010040503.1:0-15206 GCA_025642045.1 Solanum sejunctum
TGTATATGTTTCTGTATGTTCTGGGAGCTGCTGCAGGTGCGGTTAGTCAATAAAACAGAGGAAACTCTGCCGAAATTCCGGTAGACTTTCAGGCTAGGTTATAAAGGAATTTGGGTTAGTATGTGGTTGCGTGCCCCTATCGGGGTCTGACACTGACAATACACCAAAATTAAATTCTTTATAAAATCAAAATATAATTTTATCCTTGTTAATCATTAATTATAGTCATTTCTCGATTATATTATATTTAAAAAGTGATTTTGTAAAATTCTCCCTACATGTACTATTTCTTAACCCTGTACCTAGTCAATAGTAGACAACTATTATTAGATGAAAGGAGAATATGTTTGTAACAAGTTTTAAGATGATAAAAAAATAAATTATAACAACATACGAAATATGAAAAAAGAATAAGAATATTTTGTTAACATACCATGTGAGTAAGATTTTTTCATGATTCGAGAGATATTAATAATGCATTTCTCAAATGTAGGACAATTTGGACCTTTTGAGATTTATTTAATCCCCATATAACGAAGATTTTAGGGATTATGTTGACTTATTTGATTGTCAAGAAGAATTTGACTACATATTAATTTCTTTATTATGAACATCCGATAAAACTATAGGATATTTGAGATAACTTTTTAAGAGAATATAATATTATTTTATGTTAGGCATGAAGTAGGGTTTAGGTAAAATTATCTATAAGAACCCTAATTAAAATTGGACTAGTCTTATAGAGTCTCAAAGAATTTAGATACCTACAAATGCTCCCTACTTTAGGACTTATCGGAGTATACAATTGATGAAACTCACAGAAGAGACTTAACTAAAGTATCTATAAAAATGGAACTTTTACCTGTGCAACTTTGTGGCTTCAGATTTGTAGATTTGATTTGTCAGAGAAAGATGAAGTGCATTCTTGATCATACTACGTATATTAATTTATTTGCAATAAGTTTTAATATGATAGAAAATAAATTGTAATCGCAAATGAAATATGAAGAAACATAATATTATTAGTAAAAAAAAATTTGGATACAAATTTAATTTGTTTGTCCCCTTGACTCTTCTCCATGGATTTTCTCTATGTTCATAGGTTATTAGTAGTATATCTTGAATGTAGGATGATTTAGGCCTCTTGTAATTTATTTGATCTACATATAAGGAGGATTTTGTGAATTTCTTGAAGTATTAGATTATCTAGAAGCGGTGACCCCTTTTTATGTTATAAAATAGAGGAGTTGTGATAAAGACAAGCTTCCTTTGGCCAATTAGACATTAAGAGATATAGCGGAGGGGTAGTGATAAAGACAAATTTTTTTTAGTCAATCAAATTTAAGTGACATGATAAATTTAATTTGTCAGAACATGTTATTTTTGTACACATATGTTATGTTTTTATTGGTCATGATGTCTTGACACGAGACGTTATCCTATTGACTTTTTTATTTAACTTGATATACCACGTCATATGGCGTGTGACATCAAATTGAGTTTTTTCAATGAGATGATACTTTGGGCTTTAGCAAAGCGACTCATAATTTATAGTCCAACTAAATGGACAAGTCCAATGAAATTAAACTTTAATCAAATTTGTATTTATTAGATTTATATAACTGAATCAATTATATTAATTCATAATATTTATTCATATATCTTAAATTTAAATAATCCAAATGATTTTACGAATTTATATTCAATAAATTTTAAATAATTACAAATGCTCTCTACTTTAAGACTTGTTAGGGTGTACACACGACAACCTTGAGAGAGACTAGACTTAAAGTATGTGTAAACTCGTCTCAATTTTTCTTGAGCTGGTAAACTTGAAAGTTTAACTCTTTAAAGTTTTCATGATTCTGAAATAACTTTCATATTCTTCAGAATGCCCCATAATTATATTTTTTCAAATATCTCAAAAATTATGCATGATTTCGAAAATTCAACTTCATATTCTTGTTCAGGGGGAAAATTAAGTGGGAAAAGGATAACCCCAAATTTTAGAATACCCATAGCAAAAAATAATTTTGGCAACGGGGTGCCGAGATAGTGAGTATCCACATCCCTAGCGCGGCGTGGCTTGGCATGGATTAGCACATTTGGGGCATACGCGACAGGTCTGTGTCGCATCTAGGGCGCAGACCAGTGCAGGAATTTTCTTATTTTTGCTTTTTTGTTCAATGGTATTTTGGTAATAACCCAATGCCCACTTAAACGTGAAACCTTCAGTTTTTAGCCATTCTTCAACTCTAAGACAAAACCTCTCTAAACCTCTCCAAAACTTTATCAATTTCCCCATTCAAATTCAAGGATTTTAAGAACAAGCTTTTGATTTCAAGAACCCAAATCAAGTCTCAAGTCTTCCTCAATTCAATTTCAATAAATTTAAGATTTAAGGTATGTGGGTATTCATCCATTGGTCCTCTCACCCGTGGAGCCCAACCTTCTCATTTTACGAAAATTGCACAATTTCAAATTGTATTCCTTATGGGCATCTCTTATTATGCATTATGAATGTAAATTATATTGGATTTTATCAAGTATTAATTGATTATGCATGAATATCTATTTTAAGCCTATTCCATGAGTTGATATAAGTTTATTAAGACTATGCATGATATGAGCTATGAGAACTATGAAGTATTATAAACTTTTGAGATGGTTTTCATGATACCCAAATTAAGGGTTTTACTATAATATTGGTGGGTTGATTTGCATGACTCTAAATTGGATGATTTTGCTCTCTTATGATTATTACTCTATAAATTGCATGGTTTGTACATGTTTTCAAATACTCACCATGTTTGATTAAACTACATGACAAGAAATTTCAAGTTAAAGATGAATTATTGCATGATTTGCAAGTCAAGTAATTTATGATAATTATGGGCTCCCAAGCATGTATTAAATCCATGAAAAATATCCATGATTTACAAGTGACAAGTTGAGCTCTTATTCTATAATTCTACCCTCTTGTGATCCAATTATGTTTAATTGAGGGGTCAAACATAATTACTATTTTACTTTCATGTTCAAGCTAAGCTCACTATTAGGGGTCAAGCATGTTACAAGTTTCTACCCTCATGTGAAATGCAATACCTACTAGAAGGGATCAAGTCCATGTGTTGTTTTCTACCCTCTAGCACAAGATATATGCCCATGTAGGGGTCAAGTACGTGAATGAGCTACTCATGCCATGTTATCATGTCTTTTACAAGTTATTCATATTATGATTAAACTTATGTTTATTTCAAGTATTCCGTGGGATTAGACTTAGCACCAATTGAGGCTTAAGGTGGGCCCTCGACTCAAGAGGTCCTTATATAAAGTCTTTAGTCTCTAAACTATGTGCCACCATAGGTTTATAATATTTTCCTAAAAGGGCTTTACTAGTGGATCCATCTAGTTGATGTTTTTCCCTAAAGTGGGGTTAAGTATGGTTTACCTTGGCAAGTAGACAACACCTTTCTGAGGAGGCGTCATTCTTCAGAATTCCAAGTAGTAGTTTGCTTGGTCTTATATGTCGGTGAAGGTCTCCTCCCAAATATGTATGTTACATTATGCAAGTTGAATATTTTACATGCATGTTTTACTACAAGCATTGATCATACATGCTGTATTGAGATTATGTCCATTGTCTATATGTGTGCATTCTGAATGTTATGGATTATGTCTATGTTGCATTCCATCCTACATACTTAGTACATTTCAAGTACTACTGCATACTCTATGCGTATATGATATCACTATACAGGGATCGGAGCTCCTATTGATCATCCTCCTTCACGTAGCAAGTTCAAGCCATTTGAAGAAAGCTTTGGTGAGTCTTCAACCTCGATGAAAAATATCTACTTTTCCTTCATGTTTGTTAAGACTTTATTTTGAATACTTTGGATAGTTATCTCTGAGGATGAGCCTCGGAGATGTCTTGGTCCCCGCCCCATCTACTAGTAAAGGTATTGTTGGATATTATATTAATTTGTATTTACTAGCTTGACTCCTATTATGCTTATGCTATTATGAAAGACTTCCCTTTGTCCCGCTTTCCATTTTGTTAATGTTATTTGTTGTTGTTTATTTTTCTTTCACGACCAAGGATGCGTGAATAATATGCTAAGAGGATTGTTTGAGGTTCTTTGGGGTTCTCCATTCGCCGTGTCACGTCTAGGCCCTAGGATTGGGTCATGATAAGCTGGGTATCAGAGCACAAGGTTGTTAATGGTCCTTACAAATCCAACACACCGCGTCGATTAGAGTCTTATTTATGGTCATGAAGCTCGCCACAACTATGGATAGGAGGTTGTGAGGTGTTTTAGGAAATATTTCACTTCTTCATGATCTGTGTCGTGATCTAGATATAAAGATAAGACTTTTCTCCCTAACGAATGCTTATTTTCTATTTTAGATCATGTCACTACCAAGGAGGGCCTGTACACCCGAGGAGCAACCAGCTTATCCTATTCCTCATGCTCCTCAAAATGGAAGGGCCACCCAAGTTGAGTTCCGAAATACCATTTCTATGTTGGCCCATGATATGACCAACCAATTGAACCAAGGGGCCTAAGTTCCTCATGCTCCTATTTCGGCCTCAAGAGTGAGGAACGTCACAAGGATGAACCCTTTAGAGTTTCATGGGTCCAAAGTGGAGGAAGATCCCCAAGAGTTTATTGATGAGGTTTATAAGGTATTTGCTATCATGGGGAGAGTTCAAAAGAGAAGGTAGAACTAGTGGCCTATAAACTAAAGGATGTGGCCCAAATTTGGTTCACTCAATAGAAATTAGAGAAGAGGAACAATGATGTCATTCCTTGGAAGGAGTTCAAGGCTACTTCCTCAACCTGTTCTTCCCTATTGAGTTGAGATAGGAAAAATGATAGAGTTTATGAATGTCAAGCAATTCTCCATGAGTGTGAGGGAGTATTTCCTCAGATTCAACAAGTTCTCAAAGTATGCTCCTCATTTGGTTGCTGATCCTGGATCAAGAATGAACAAATTTGTGTCGGAGGTATTCGATTTGAAGAGTGTTGCACCGATATGCTTGTAGATGATATGGACTTGTCTCAACTCATGAAATATGCCAAATAACTTGAGGGGGAGAATCTTAGGAAAAGGATAATACTAACACATATTCTATGCATGCATGATATCACTATGTAGGGACCGGAGCTATTATTGATCATCATCCACCACGTGGCTAGTTCGGCCCATTTGAAGAAAGCTTTTGGTGAGTCCTCAACTTTGAGGACAATATCTACTTTTCCATCATGCTTGTTAAGACTTTATTTTGTATACTTTGGATACTTATTTATCTATGAGGGTGAGCCCGAGAGATGTCTTGGCCCCTACCTCATCTATTAGTAGAGGTGTTGTTGGATATTATGCTAGTCTATATTTACGTGGTCGACTCCTATTATGCTTATGCTACTATGAAAGACTTCTCTTAGTCTCACTTTCCTTCTTGTTAATGACATTTGTTGTTGTTTATTTTACTTCCGCGACTAAGAATTTGTGAATAATATGCTAAGAAGCTTGTTTGGGGTTCCTTCAGGTCCCGTATGCGTCATGTCACTTCTAGGCCCTAGGCTTTGATCGTGACAGATGCTACAAGCTTTAAGGTGATTGTAACACCTCCCACATGACTCAAAATGTTCTTATGATGTATTTCTTGTATTATAATTTTTGTATATTTTTGACAAATCCAAGTTTGTATTCATTTTCAAGAGGCAAATTTATATAGGAAAAGAGTCTGCTTTGATTTTTAGGTCAACTGTATTGAACAATAATTTTTTTCACATTAAAATGCATTTTTCAGCAAAGTATGCGACCTCTTTGCGTCACACAAAGGGTTCTTGATAGTATAAAAATGGTCTAAACCAATTCTTAGTCCAAAATGGAAGAAAATTAAACTTCACACAAACATGCACTGTCTAGGACTCAAGGCCCGACACACCTTTGTTCCCTTAGGAACAAATTTTTTGAAACTTTTTCAAATTCAAGTGAGAGCAATTGAGACATATTGCAATACCCTTATAGATGGGAATCCTAAAAAGTTTAGCCATATTTATCCCTAATCCTTACATAAACTCTCCCAAAAACTCCCCGAAACATCTCATTCAAATTCATCCAATTCTAAGGGTTTCAAGTTTCTTCATTGAAGGTCAAGTCTTAAGGTGATTCCCCCAGGTCTTGTTCATCAATTTTAAGGCTTCAAGGTATGTGGGTCTTTCATCCATAGGCTCTTCCACCCATGGATCCCAAATCTCCTTTTTAATGAAAATTCTTGATTTTAGGGATTATTTCTTTATGGATAATTTTTATTATTCTTTATAAGCATAATTTAAGTTGAGATTTGGGAAGTATTGATTTGAATATGCATGAACACCTAAAATGTATAATTTCAAAATAATTTTATGACACTTACACCATGTATGCTATGATATCTTAAAAAGCTATGAAAGATTATAGATTTTGAAATTGATTTTAGGATGCCCTAATTGGGAGTTCACTATGATGATGGTGGGTTAATTTGAATAATTTCTAAATGATCATGTTTAACTTGATTCATGTCCTATGCTCTTGTATTTCATGATTTTAATCTTCTACGCATAGACCCACCATGTTTGACTAAGTTTACATGATAAAGTCTCATATGTTGATGATATGTTTTATGGTAAGTTATGCAAGACAAGTATGTTATGCTGATTTATGGGATTCTAAGTATGTATTGAACTCATGAAAAGATCTATGAATGATAAACAAGATTATGAGTCCTATTATGCTACAATTTACCCTAATGTGAAAGAAAAATACTCAGTTGAAGGGGTTAAGATTGTGAAACTTCTACTATGTTAATATGCTTTTACAAGTTACTCAAGTCATAATTATACTTATGCTTATATTATGTATCCTGTGGGACTAGGCTTAGCACTGAACGGGATGTGCAGTGGGGGACTATCTCCAAGGATTCTTATATAAAGCTTTACTTTCCATAACTATATACCACCATGGGTTTCTATTATTGATTCTATAATTGGGCTTGTACTAGTGGATCCATCAATGTTTGGTTACCCACAATATCGAGTATGGTTTACCTTGGCAAGTAGATCTCTTCTTTTTTGGTGTGGAGGCAATATTAGAATTTCATGTAGTAGCTCGCATGGTGTTATATGTCTGTTACAATCTCCTCCAATATATATATGCTATGTTATGAGATTTTGACTATCTTTCATGCATGTTTTGACTAAAACATTGATCATTCACGTCATATTAAGCTCATATCTGTTGTATATAATTATGCTTCTTGTCTATTTATGGATTATGTCCTTTTGCTGTATTGCATCCTGCATACTTAGTACATTCCAAGTACTAATGCCTACGTTTTTCCTACATGATCTAACCATGTAGGGATCGAAACTCCTATTCATCCACCTCTTCGTGGCTAGTACATTTACTTGAAGATTTGCTATTGGTAAGTCCTCCATTTAAGGGGCAACAACCACTTTATATCTTGCTTATGTTAAGACTTTGTCATTTTATATTTATACTTTTGCGGGTGAGCCCGAGAAATTTCTTGGCCCTGTTCCACTCATGTTTAGAGGTATTATTCGATAAGGTGATGAGCTTGACTCTTATGACACTTATGTATCTACGAATATTTTCCTTTAGTCTCTACCCCTTGTATAATGTTGTTTGGTGCTAATGGCAAGTGATGACTTTCCTAAGTTCCTTCTTCCATAGAGTGTGTCCGTCCTATGATCCTTTCCCTTTGGTCTATATGTTGTTGAGATTGTATGGTGCTATTCCTTACTCGATATTTTCATTGCTTGTGTCCTAAGTCCCTCCCAATGCCCTTAGTTTGAATGCATGATGCTTGAAGTACGTTTTCTCAACCAAGGATGTGCTTATGTATGTTATGAGGCTTGGGTCATGATAGTAATACAAATTGCTTCAAGCATAATGGTGCATTGAAATTATTATGTTATGATTATTTTCACTAGCTAATCAATTTGGATTGTGATTTCTATAACACTTGAATTTAAAATAAAATTTGAGAATTTTTCCTACTTTAAGGTCATTTTTAAGTATATTTAAAAAATCAGTTGAGTCATTTTTATATCAGTTTTTAGGGATAGTGTTGGAATTTTATGAAAAAAGTTGATAAATTTGAGAGTTTTTGAATTTTAAAGGTTTAGGTTGTTCAAAGGAGGTTTTTGTTACCAACTGGAGCTACAAGTCTCAAAATGAAACTCCATCAATTCTATCAACTTCAGAATGTGCAAGAGTATGATTGTTTTTTTTTTAAAAAAAAAATTGAAGTTATTTTATAGAATTTTAGGTCTTAAGAAGAAAGCTTTAGTTAAATTTGATCAAGGTTTGACTTTATCAACATTCAGAGTTCAAATGCTTATATTAAATTTCTGATGATTTTGTTGGATTCAAAAAAATGATTTCAGGTGTGGAAAGTGCTTCGGTATAGTTTTGAGGGTGTTTTATTCTGTTTGGATCCTAAATTAATTTAGTGTTATACCCTGAGAGATATCCCAAGTGTGGATGGCACTCGATAATCTGGTCCAGTCACGACCCAAGACTAGTGCCTAGACGTGACACGACGAATGAGGAACCTGAACAGACTCCAAATAAGCCTCTTAACATATCATTACACATCCTTGGTCGCGAAAGCGATAAACAACAATAAGAGAAACAAAAAAAGGCAAGGGACTAAGGGAGTCTTTCATGGCTTAAAACATACAAGAGTTGAGAGAGTCAAAGCTCATAATATCATTACATAAAAAGAGAGTCGAAGCTCATAATATCATTACATAACTTGTCCAACAGTATCTCTAAACTTAGAATTAAGCGGGGGCCAAGACAACGTTCCTGGCTCATCGTCATAATCAAAGCATACAATAAGATAAAAAGAGTCTTTGCATACATAGGAACAAATGATATCGTCCTCGGAGTTAAGGACTCACCAAACTTACTTGAAGAGATAGTACTAGCCACATGGAGGAAGGTGATCAAGTGGAGCTCCAGTTCCTACATGGTAACCTTATGTAGGTATAGAGTATGCATTAGCATATTTGAATGTACTAAGTATGTAGGATGCAATGCAACAAGACATAGGCAACATAATCAAAATGTATAATCATAAGCAAGAGATAGTATATTAGCAACATGGCATGCATGAATAATATTATATTAGCAACATGGTATGCATGAATAATGTTTGAAGTAAAACGTTCTCATATAGAAGATATTACATGTGCAGGAAGAGACCATCATCATAGACCAAGCAACTTAGTACTTGGAATCCAAGACATGTCACCCGCTTGGAAGGTGGATGAGGTATATACCCCTTATCTTTGATAGTATGGGATTACCACCACCTGACAAGGTGGATGAGGTACATACTCCTCATCTATGGTAGTACAGGATTGCCGCCACCCAATAAGGTGGATGAAGTACATACTCCTTATATCTAATAGTACGGGATTGCCACCACCCAACAAGGTGGATGAGGTACATACTCCTCATCTATGGTAGTACGGGATTGTCACCACCAGACAAGGTGGATGAGGTAAATACCCCTCATCTATAGTATGGTCAACTTGCAACACTATAGATACTTTCCATGATAGCAACTCGTATATATATTTTGTTTATCATCATAAAGTCACTTATCTCATATACCATGCATTACACCTTTAATAACTTAAGAAACCTTAACCGGATATTTTATCAAACACTTGGCGGGTGTGTATTGCTAGTATAAAACCATATAATTTAAGAATAAAATCATGTAAGAAAACTTGAAGCAAATCAACCCACTAACACTTGGTAATACCCTTATGCAATATACAATAAAATCCTTCATCAAATCTCAAAATAGATCATAGATTTATAGCTCAAAACATGCTTAAACAGTCACATTTTTACGAAACACCAATATAATTCATAGTCAAATTCATAATAAGTAAGACCCATAAGTAAATCAACTTAGAAATATACAATTTATGTAAAAAGAAAGGTTGGGCACCTTGGGTGAAAGGACTCAATGGTTAAAATCCATATACCTCAACTTTGGAGAATTCCTTGATGAAGATTTGATTGAGAACTTGAAGCTTGAGTGAATTCTTTAAGATCCGAAATGAGTTTGGGACCTTTGGATTTTGAGTGAAATATTTGTCTAAGTATTGGAGAAGGTTTTGGGGAATGTTTTGTACGATATGAGATTGAATAATGACTAAGTATATGTGTTTTTATGCTTAGAAAGGCATAGGCCCAAGACCCAAAGGCCTTGGACCAAACAACTAAAAACTAGGAAAAATAATATTGATTCGCGCCTTGACCGTGTCGCACCAGGGCCGCGGATCATCTCTAGAAATTGCATTTTTTGGAAAATAATATTTTTATGTGGTTACTCTAAAATCGGGGTTGGACCCATCTCCTACTCAATTTTGCGCTCTGATCACGAATTTTGAGATATATGAAGATTACGATTATGGGTATTTTCGAGGCATATTTTCGGGCACTTTTTGGTGTCATTTCAATATCTCTCCCTTGGGAATATTTGTCCTCAAATGTCAAAGAAACATACATAATAAAGATAATCATGAAGAGATCAGTCCCAACAAGAATGCAATAATGCACTTAAACATCATTTTTAAAAATCTCAACATAAGTGTCAAAATCACCATGAACTTGTCAACATAAACTTAAATACATGCAAATGACAGAAGGGCTGATACATAAGACTTGAAATCACATAAGGGACTTAGAATTATTATTTTAGGCTTGAGTAGAATGGAACAGATTGGGATATCTCTTTTGTATGTTCGCCTCATCTTCCCATATGGTTTGGTTTCTCTAGAGAACCTTGATGGAAGCAACATCCTTGTTCCTCAACCTCTTTACTTATCTATCCAAAATTTCTACCGGAACCTCTTCATAAGTCAAATTGTCTTCAACAACAACCATAATGTCAAAAGGCACAATAACACTAGGATCACCCACACACTTCCTCAACATAGATATATGGAAGACTAGATGGACCATATTCATATCATTGGGCAACTCCAACTCATAGGCTACTCTACCGATCCTCCTAAACACTCTATAAGGACCAATAAATCTTAGACTCAACTTACCCTTTTTACCAAAATGGACCAGACCCTTCATGGGTGAGACCTTCAAATAGACCTAATCGCCAACCTTAAATTCAAGCTCCCTTATCCTCATATTGACATAGGAATTTTGTTGACTTTGGGCTGTCTTTAATCTTTCCCTTATCATCCTTACCTTCTCCATGACCTCCATAACCAGATTTGGAACAAAGTTATTTCCCCTATCTCAAACCATCCAACCGAGGACCAACAACGTCTACCATAGAGGGCCTCAAAAGGATCTATACCAATGCTAGAATGATAGCTATTATTATAATAAAACTCAAACAATGGGAGATGATCATCTCAACTACCCTTAAACTCCAAAACACAAGCTTTAAGCATATTGTCAAGAGCTTGGATAGTTCTTTCAGCTTGGCTATCCATTTGAGGGTGAAAGGCCTTACTAAGCTTGACCTTGGTACCAATACCTCTTTGGAAGGATCTCCAAAAGTGTGAAGTGAATTAAGCACCACAGATCTGATATGATAGACAAAGGCACCCTATACAATCTAACTAACTCATGAATGTATAACTTAGCATAATCTTTAGCATCATAAGTAGTTTTAACCGATAGGAAATGAGCCAACTTTGTCATTCTATCAACCATAGCCCAAATGGAGTTAAAATGAATTATAGTTTTGGGCCACCCAACCACAAAATCCATGTTAATTTTCTCCCACTTTCAAGTAGGAATCTCTATGCCTTGGGATAGACCACCCGACCTTTGATGTTTTGCTTTGACTTGGTTGCAATTATGGTAGCCAGATACAAATTTGTCAATGTCTCTCTTCATACACACCACCAAAACACTTCTCTCAATTCTCTATACATCTTTGTAGAACCAGAATGAATGGAATAGGAAGAATTATGAGCCTCATCAAGAATCTTCTTTCTCAAGTCATCAACACTAGGAACACACAACCTACCTTGGTACCTAAGGACACCATCTCCCATTTGGGAGAAAAACTCCACCTTGCCATCTCATACTAAGGTCTTCAATTCTAATAAGGAGGGGTCAAGGTCTTGCTTTATTTTTACCTCATCAAACAAGGAAGATTTTGAACCATCAATAACCACAATACCACCATTATCAACCTATTCTAATCTAAACCCCAATCTAGCCAACTAATGAACCTCTCTAGCCATCTATTTTTCCCCATCATCAACATGAGCAAGGCTACCTATATACATCCGACTCAGAGCATCAACCACAACATTAGCCTTACCAGGATGATAATGTATACTCATATCATAATCCTTAAGAAGTTTTAACCACCTTTGTTGTATCAAGTTGAGGTCTTTTTGAGTGAACACATATTTGAGACTCTTATGATCCGTAAACACATCAACATGCACCCTATACAAACAATGATGCCAAATTTTCAAAGCAAAAACTATGTTGACCAATTGAAGATCATGGGTAGGATAATTCTTTTCATGCACCTTGAGTTGTCTAGAGGCATAAGATATCACCTGACCATTTTGCATCAAAACACAACCCAAATCAATTTGTGAGAAATCACAATACATAGCAAACCCTTCCAGTAGAGATAAGATAGGAGCGGTGTCAAGCTTATCCTTCAAGGTTTGGAAACTCCTTTCATGCTCATCGGTCCACAAAAAATTTGCCTTCTTTTGGGTTAACTTAGTCATGGGAAAACTAATAGAAAAGAACCCATTCACAAATGTCTGGTAGTAACCTGCAAAGCCTAATAAACTTCTAATGTCCGATGATGTCGAAGGTCTAGACCAATTTTTAATTACTTTCATTCTTTAGGATCCACTTTAATACCATCCCCCGATGCCACAAGACCTAGAAAGGAAATCTTTTTCAACTAAAATTTATATTTTTCATACTTAGCATACAACTTCTCTTTCCTCAGTTTTTGTAGCACCACCCTCAAATAACACACATGCTCCTCCTCACTATGAGAATAGATCAAAATATCATCAATGGAAGCCACTACAAACAAATCAAGGTAGGGTTTAAAGACCTTATTCATAAGGCCCATAAAGATAGCTGGTACATTAGTAAAACCGAAGGACATAACCACAAACTCATATGTCCATACCTAATCCGAAAGGCCGTCTTGGGAATGTCATACTCCCTCACTTTCACTTGGTGATATCCAGACCGAAGATCAAGCTTACAGAAGTGACTAACCCCTTGAAGTTGGTCAAAAAGATCATCAATACTTGGCAGAGGATACTTATTCACTATGGGGACCCTAATAAGTTGTCATTAGTCAATGCACATTCTAAGAATACTATCCTTCTTCTTCTTCTTCTTCACAAAGAACTATCACAACCCAATTTAAGATCATGACCAGTGCTAAGGGAGAGAATCCCAAAGCAAGCCTTTCGAGTATTCTACAGAATACCGAGCAGAGTTTCCTCTGTTTTTAGGGCTATCTAAATTTTTACCTGTCTTATAATTCAACACCACCACTAATAACATCTCTAAATTAAATCAAACTATCCAGTAACAATCCAATTGCTAGAAAATAATATCAATCCATCTCCAAATGTGAAAAAAGGTCTAAACTAATTCCATGACTACAACATGAATGTATGCTTATGACTTTTATAAAGGAAATGACAATGGAGTGACTCTAAGAATTCAAAGAAAGACCCATAACAAAAATAATCTTATTTCTTCACACGAACAAGAGTGAGGCTTCGAATGGAATCAACATGCTACCTCTAGCTAACAAAATCCTCTCTAATATCACCTATATTCTCTGTAAAAATACAGCGGGGAGTAAAAAACTAGCTCAGTGAGTAATAAAAATAATCACAATAATTTTATTAAGGTACAAGTCAGAACATATGCTAGTATAATCATCGAAATCATGTAATAAATGCTCTTTCAAAAATCAATAGTCAAACCCATCTTGTTGTCTCATATAAGCAATTCAACTTAGCTATTCAGAAGCAAACTCGGTAAACACTTTCATATCAAATCATATACATATATTCGGGAGGTTTCCAAGAATGAATCATGTAATTGATAGTCGGTATGTCTATCTTCTTAAAGAATACATGATAACTTGTAACTTTCATATTGGTAAATCCCTCCTCGAGGAATATCGCTAATAATATGCTAGTTCTACCTACCTACTAGTAAGGCTCTATCAGTAATCGGTAATACAAGGTGCACTAGGTCTAACGAACTCACCGTTAGCTATTGAATTCATCAAGGTCTACCCCGTTAAAACCTTTCTTTATAAACCATATAAGTTTTTCCAAAGCAGTATAAAGGATGTAAATCTTGTAATCATATCATGTTAAAACATAATGAAAAACACATGCAAAAGTACTTATATATCAAGTAAATGTCAATACTTTCAATAACGGTAAAAATCTCTATTTCAATATACTTGTCTTATAAGATACATATAACTATTTCAGTATTATATCAAGTAAAAGGGCTTGTCCCATATACAGATTCAAATCATTCAATAGCAACTCACTTTATAAATCATGTAAAAATCATGAAAACTTATAAAACACAAATTAGGGTTAAGATTACTACTCACAGTACTAATGTTAAATCTAGCAGCCCGGACCTCACACGTGAATATATTGTCCGCTTTGCCAGCCATGGGTCGTCCATGCACTAGCGCACGTTTTGTTTCTCCCAGGTTTCCCTGGGAAAAGGCCTATGCACATGTAAGTTCCAAGCCCCTTCAAATAGCCAGTAACTCCCTCTCTATAGCCGATGTGGGATTCGCCTGGCTGAGCCAAGGAGTCTCCTTCGGTCCTTGCACTACCCCCCCATAGGGACTCAGCGTCCTCGCTGAGGTTTGCCCCATCACCGGACTGGTTGAGAGTCGGCTCTAATACCACCTCTATCAGAGATAATAGACACGGTAACACTATAAAGACATACAATCTCCTTAATATAGAATCTGGCATAGTCCTCAGCCGAATAGGTAGTCCGAACTTGAAGAAAGTGCGCTGATTTTGTCAATCTGTCAATAATAGCCCAAATAGAGTCATACCTTCGTGGAGTGCGAGGTAAGCCTGTAATAA
>JAOTQJ010040534.1:0-15204 GCA_025642045.1 Solanum sejunctum
GAGAAATGCAGTCCAACTATTGACCCGTATAGTTTCTAGTCAAGGTCAAAGGCAGGAAGATCCAATTATGGATACAGTTGGTACCAGGATATGTGATTTTCTTAATTTGGACCCTCCAACATTCTCTGAGTCAAATTCTAATGAAGACCCCCAGGACTTTATTGATCAGATTTACCATACTTTAGATATTATGCACATGAGTGGTACAGAAGCAGTCGAGTTAGCAATATATAGGATGAAATGTGTGTCTATATTGTGGTATGAGGCTTGAAAATAATCTAAGGGTATAGATGCACCTCCAACTACCTGGAAAGATGTCAGAGTGCCATTTCTTGGCCATTATTTGCCATTAGAGATCCGAGAGGCCGGTGCAGATCAATTCCTGACTCTTCACCAAAGGAATATGAGTGTGAGGGAGTATAACCTTCAATTTAATTCCCTGGCAAGATATGCTACTAATGTAGTTACTACAATGGCAGATAGAGTTCACCGATATATAGATAGGTTGGATATGTACTTTGTTAGAGACTGAACTATTGCTTCCTTGAATAAAGATATAGATATAGCAAGAATGCAGGCATTTGCACAGAAATTAGATGATCAGAGGAAGAGGAGAAGAACACAAGAGTTGGAGATGGGGAAGGCTAAAAGAGCTAGATCTACAAGGCAGTTTACACCACCCCAAAGTGATCTCAGGCCTGGGTTTTCTAATAGACCACCTAGGCCATCCTCCTCCTACTCTACAGCCAGTGCTCCACCATAACTTCAAGGGCATAGAAGTAATCAGTTGGGTCAACAAGGTGAGGGATAGGGTGCACGTACAACACGATATTCAACAGGACAACAAATGACTCCTAGGTAGCCTTGTAAATAGTATGATAGAAGTCATTCAAATATATGTCGTGTTGGGATAGATGTTTGCTATTGGTGTGGTATGTCAAGGCATATAATAAAAGAGTGCCCAAGGAGACGTATAGGTGGTATGGCACAATCTACTAGGTCAGCTGTTGATTCATCATCATTAGTTTCTCCCACAGGTAGGGGTCAACAAGCACCTATGGGTCATGGTAGAGGTGTTAGAAGGACAACTAGCTCTAGCGGGGTCCAGAATCACACTTCAACACTAGGGAGTCGACAGAATTTGGAATCTTCACCTGATGTGGTCACAGGTACATTATCCATCTTTTTACATAATGTATATGCATTAATTGACCTTGTTTCGACACTATCATACATCACTCCACTAGTTGTTGGGAAGCTTAAGAGAACACCCAAATTATTGAGCAAACCATTTGAAGTGTCTACACCAATTGGCGAATCTACTATGGATAGAAGGGCTTATCATGACTTTGTAGTAACTGTTTCTGATCGTGACATATTGGCTGACCTTATTGAATTAGAAATGGTGTAATTCGATGTTATTATGGGTATGGATTGGTTAGCTTCTTGCTATGCCACGGTGGATTGCGGGACTAAGGAAGTGTACTTCCACTTTCCAAATGAGGCAGTTCTTGAATGGAAAGGCAATGTTGGGGAACTAAAGGGGAAGTTTATCTCTTACTTTAAGGACAGAAAGATGATATCCAAGGGGTACATATGTCATGTAGTTAGAGTAAGGGATATGGAGACAAAATCACCGACTTCAGTCAGTTCTAGTAGTGAATGAATTTGTTGATGTATTCCCTGAAGAACTCCCAGGCTTACCTCCTGAACGAGAAATAGATTTTGGTATTAACTTACTCCCAAGAACTCAACCTATTTCTATCCCTCCATATAGAATAGCCCAGCAGAATTATGGAAATTAAAAGAGCGGTTAAAAGACTTATTGGATAAGTGTTTCATAAGACCTAGTGTGTCCCCTTGGGGTGCACTAGTGTTATTTGTACGCAAAAAGGATGGCACCTTGAGAATGTGTATCAATTATTCACAATTGAATAAGGTGACAATTAAGAATAAATATACCCTCCCCAGGATTGATGACTTATTTGATCAGTTACAGGGTGCCAAATGCTTTCCAAAAATTGATTTGAGGTCAGGTTATCACCAAGTGAGGGTGAAGGAGCAGGATATACCTAAAACAGCTTTCAGAACGCGCTACGATCACTTTGAGTTTCTTGTTATGTAATTTTGGCTAATGAATACACTAGCAGTTTTTATGGATCTGATAAACAGGGTATTCAATCCATTCTTGGATGTGTTTGTGATAGTGTTTATAGATGATATTCTGGTATATTCAATATCAAAATAGGACCATGCAAATCTCTTGTGAAAGGTGCTACAAGTTCTTTGTGATCAACAGTTGTATGCCAAATTTTTTAAGTGTGAATTTTGGCTAAAGACAGTGGCATTCTTTGGTCATATTGTGTCTGATGAAGGAATAAGGGTTGATTCACAAAAGATAGAAGCTGTGAAGGATGGGCCAAGACCAACAACACCCACGGAAGTTTGGAGCTTCTTAGGCTTGGCAGGCTTTTACAGGAGATTTGTGGAAGGTTTTCCTTCTATTTCTGCACCCCTAACAAAGCTGATACATAAGTCAGCTAAGTTCCAATGGAATGATGCATGTGAAAGAAGCTTCCAAGAGCTAAAAAATAAGCTAACTTCTGCACCTTTGCTAGTACTTCTAGAGATCACTAAGAAGTACGCAGTGTATTGCAATGCTTCAAAAGTTGTCTTAGGGTGTATACTAACATAGAAGGGTAAGGTAAGTGCTTATGCTTCTAGGAAGCTATGACCACATGAGAAAAACTACCCGACTCACGATCTCAAGCTAGAAGCAGTTGTATTTGTTTTGAAAATATGGTGCCACTATTTGTATGGGGTCCATGTTGACATATATATTGATCATAAGAGCCTGCAGTACATCTTTAAGCAGAAAGACTTGAACTTAAGATGACGAAGATGGCTAGAACTAATAAAGGATTATGATGTTAATATACTATACCATTCGGGAAAGGCAAATGTGGTAACTAATGCTCTGAGTCATAAGGCAATCATGAATAGTCGTGATCAAGCTTTGATAAGACAAGGATTGACTAAGGATATATATCAGCTAGCCAATTTAGGGGTTCGCCTTCGTGAGACTCCAAAAGAAGGGTTTATTGTGCATAATGCTGTGGAGTCTTCATTGGTAATGGAGGTGAAAGAAAAATAGTTCAAGGATCCTATTCTACGACAGCTCAAGGAAAAGGTGAGTCAGGGTGCAATAAAGGGCTTTGACCTGGCAAAAAATGGAGCACTTTACTGCCAAAATAGATTATGTGTCCTTAATATTAATGGATTAAGAAAGAGGATAATGGAAGAAGCCCATATTTCCTCATATTCCATCCATCTAGGATCAACTAAAATGTACCATGACCTAAAGGGAATGTTTTGGTGGGGAGGCATGAAAAAGGACCTTGCAGAATTTGTGGCTCAATATCCAAATTGCCAACAAATGAAAGTAGAACACCAAAATCCAGGAGGTTATATGCAATGTATAGAACTTCCAACATGGAAGTGGGATATGATTAATATGGATTTTGTTATGGGTTTGCCTCACTCATCTCAGAAGTTTGACTCCATATGGGTAATAGTTGACAGACTCACAAAGTCAGCACACTTCTTTCCTGTCAAGAGTGATTATACAACTGAAGAATATGCCAAACTATACCTAAAAGAGATAGTCAGGCTACATTGAGTGCCAATCTCCATTATATCTGATCGAAGAGCTCAATTCACTGCAAATTTTTAGAAGTCCTTCCAACGGAGTTTAGGGACACAAGTGAATATAAGTACAACATTCCACCCTCAAACAGACGGTCAAGCAGAATGCACCATTCAGACACTTGAAGATATATTGTGAGCTTGTGCATTGGACTTTAAAGGTAGTTGGGTGGACCATTTACCACTTATTGAGTTTGCATATAATAATAACTACCACGTGAGTATCAGGATGGTACCTTATGAAGCTTTGTATGGAAAAAAATGTAGATCACCAATCAGATGGTTTGAAGTGGGTGAAACTACCTTACTTGGACCATATCTAGTACAACAAGCAATGGAAAAAGTTAAGGTGATATGGCAGCAACTAGAAATAGCCCAAAGTCGGTAGAAATCATATGGAGATGCCAGGAGAAGAGAACTGGAATTTTTAGTAGGTGATTGGGTATTCTTAAAGGTGTCTCCAATGAAAGGGGTTATGAGATTTGGTTAGAAGGAAAAATTGAGTCCACGTTGCATAGGGCCATATCAGATTATTAAGAAGGTTGGGCAAGTTGCATATGAACTAGAACTACCCCAAGAGCTTTCAATGGTTCATCCAATTTTTTATGTCTTGATGTTTCGAAAATGTACAGGTGACCCATCCCGTATCACTCCTATTGAAAATGTATAGGTCACAGAAGATCTCACCTGTGAAGAGGTACCTGCTGCTATTCTAGATCATAAAGTTAAGAAGATAAGGAACAAAGAAATAGCTTCAGTTAAAGTACTTTGGAGGAACTAGCAAGTAGAAGAGATAACATGGGAGTCTGAGGACGCGATGAAATCAAAGTACACTTACTTATTTGAAGCTAAAGAGGAAGTACAACACACAGAATTGGGACACTAATAGATACATGTGATTGAATACTTAATATGTTGTCAAAAGTTTGTGGAGGTAGAGGTTTAAACTTGGTTAAGCTATCCAATTATGCTAACATTCGAGGATGAATGTTCCTAAGGGAGGAGGATGTAACACCCCACACCTTACAATACTAGTACAATTCAAAGGAAACATGACATGGGTTGGTCGAACTAGCGCTAATTTTTAGAAGTGCTTGAATCTTCTGTTAATGGGCTATATGTGCCTCTAATGCTTAAGTGGGTTGCGTGTATACATGTTTTAAGTCGAATTGAGTAGATTATGACCTTAAATGAAGTAAGAGAATTGAGGTACTTGTAGGACGTAGTAAGCTAGCAGGTCAGTCACCTACTTGCTTAGCTTAAATTTGTTAGTTAAACGGAGATGAAACTCGACGTCGAATTTGTCCAAGTTCGCTTAAGAATAAAGTCTGTGTTAAGGGTGCAATATAAGCACATGTTTTAGCATCATAAATGGACTATATGATCTGTCCAAGAAGGATATAAAGGTATCCCAAGACCATTACAATATTCTTAGCAAGTTAGGCCCAGCTAGTTAAGAAGAAGATATCTGAAAAATGGGCAGCCCAAGTCCATCAAGTTGGTGCTCCAAAAAGGCCCACGTTTGAAGGCCAAGCTGGTGGATAATCAACCTGAAAATATGTGGTATATGATGTTCAAAATGTCAAGAGAAGGTCGGCATAATAGCTCTTTATAAATGTCTCCAAAGCAGCTCCAAAAGTCATTCTCAACTTGAACACACAAAAAAATCAGATTTGCTCTCTAAGTTTCCTCTCAACTTTTCTCAACTTTGTGAAGTAGCCAAACGACTTTTTTAGGGTTCTTGAGGAGACTATAAACCTTTAATACAAATTGAAGTAATTATAGTTGTGTCTTTTGTATAGTTTCATCATGAAAAATAAGAAATAGTTGCTAGTTACACTTGCGGAAATTTGTTGGACAGATTCTGTGCAGAAAGTTGCTGCACCTTTTCCTTTTGGTTTGGTGATTTCTCTATGGTTTTTCAGTTGTATTATGAATAGAACTTGGTGTTATTAACATGGTTGGAGTTATAAACATCACCCTAAGGGTGCTGCCCTGATTTTGGTTTCATTTAACAAGCGCGTTTTATCGAGTTATCTTAAGTGTCATGTTTATTTGAACTTGTGGGCTGTTGTATGTAAGGCTATTAGTTCACCTACTTGATGACTTATTATGTACTATTATAAGACTTTTTTAGGTCTATTTATATGTGTAAATGTTGCTTGAACAGTTTGGTTAAATTTGGGATAAGTTTGGAGTTGTCGATGTCGAAATGTAGCTTAGGAAGGTAACGTTATGCTGTCCATTTTTAGATTGCATGGAATTGTGATGTGTTGTGCTTTGTGGGCTGTTGTAATGCTGTTATGGAATTAAAATAGGCTGTACATGATGTTTACATGCTAATGTATATTAGAAAATATGATTAGGGGAGGAAAGGTTAAAGGAATACGCCCGCGTTTATAAACACCCGCTTGCTGCCCATGTATTGTTTTCTTATGTGATTGGGATGCCAATGTGTATCTATTGGCTATTAATGTTAGTTTTATTACCTACTGTGTTATAGATAAGTATTTTGAGGAAGGTAAGGTTATCTCGAGGTAGTAACAAGGTCATAGAATGAGGTATTTAAGGCTACTTGATTTCGTATTACTTGGCATGAAACATAGATCTCTCCTTGGTACATAAAGGCATTCACCAACTCCGATACAACTATTAACCATGTCTCCACTCTTGTACATGTTCATATGATTCCATACATAGTCACCTTTAGAACTGCATACATGCTTGGATACCAAGTTACATGAGTTCTTGATACGAAATAAAGTTCACAAGTTGTTCCATTTCATATGCGTTTCATTGTTTACTTAATGTACTCTTTTATTTGTCATATTGTTTTGTATGATTATCTATATGTCACATGCTACTTATATAGTCCTACAGTTCCAATATTGTGACTACCAAAAGAACCATCTCAAAGGTAATTAAAAGATAAAGTATACTGTTTTGATAGGTGGTAGCCCGAGGGGGTGGAAGTAACACCTAGCTAGGGATGATCCTATCACGGGTGGTAGCCTGAGGGGATTAAGGCAGAACCTAGCAAAGGGACGATCCTGATATCAAGAGGGGTGGAAGAATCCCCTAGCTAGGGAAACATCTTATTACGGGCGGTAGCCCCAGGGTTTAAGGAAGAACCTAGCGAGGGACGAACTCGATATAGTTTCACCACTAACCAGTTGGTCATTTGCATTACAGCTGTGCATAGATTTTATAGTACAGATTCTACAGTAAAGGTAAAGCAATATAAAGTACATAAGGTACATGATTCCACAGTATAACTAAAGGTGGTATTTTATGCTACACCAGTGTACAGTTTCATTTAAGTGGTTATATCATATACAGTGTTTCCTGCCTTACATACTTAGTACATTATCTCGTAATGACATCCCTTTTGGGGGACCTATATTTCATGCTGCAGGTACAGGTTCTAATAGATCTCCCTAGTAAGAGTAGAGGATATTTAGCTGCTGTCACCAAACTCCAGGTTACTTCGGGGCTTTGTATATGTCTAGAGCTTACATGTTTTATTACTTAGTTTATTTCGACAGGGCTTGTACCAACACTTATCAGATGTGTTTCTTTATTTAGAGGCTTTGTAGACTATATAAAGTGAAATTTATTCATGTCTTGTACTATAAATAACATGGCCCCAACGGCCTAATCATATGCATTTTCTTTTGGCTTGTTATCATTGTTTATCTTCTTAAAGGCATGTCAAACACAGAAACCCCTTATAGTATATATAGAAAGCGTATAGTTATAGTTTGGTTCTCCCAAGCCTTATCAGCGACGGGTGCTAGTCAGCCCTAATGGGACTTTGGGGCATGACAACAAATTATAAGAATGAAGTTAGAAGAGAAGTCTAGAGTCTTGATAGTATGAATGTGCCTATGACTATGACTATGGTCCTATATGAAATTGTTGATGATGATGTTGATGAAATTGATGTCCCTGGAGTCTTAAAGAGCATGAAATTATTCCTAAAATAATGGTCATAACCGAAGAATTGATGTTAATGTCATGAATTGAGTTAATAATGTCTAATGAGACTAGTTAGATGAGTAATTTAGATGATTAATGTTGTATGAGCATGTTGAGTTCTGGGAGAAGTATTGAGTACTGAATTGAGTTAGAGTAGGTAACAACTTAAAGTTAATAACTACGTGACCAGTATAGGAGAGGATTGAATCGTAAAATCGGGTGCTTCCTTAGTCTTAAAAGAGGACTTGATGTTCTTTATTGTGGATCCACCGATGTGATGTCCTTTACCCTAGTAAGGTACTAGATAGATGTGGCAATGACATCACTTTGTTATATCATCACTGGCTTATAGGTGATGGTTGCCAGTTAGAGAAACTCTAAGAAAGGTTCCACATTGATAGTACTCATAGTTGAGTTGATTGGATGAGTTTGGATTGGTATTGATGAGTTATTTGTCTACTCTTTCTTTTTACTTTAGATAGACACTTGACATTATGATTGAGTATTTTATGAGTTGATATTATTCCATATTATTCTGCCTATATCTATTTTATTCGGCCATTTTACATGCTCATATATTCCACATACTGACGTCATTTTGGGCCTACATCTTTTCATGATGCAGAGATAGGTAGTTGAGATCCTCAACAGGCACTCCGTTAAAGGTCTATTATCTCTATAGCTAATTGGTGAGTTATCATGCCCTGACCCTACACCTTGGATGTGGTCGATACTCGAAAACTATTTTTGGTCCCAAGCGAACCACTAGGTCTGATAACGTACTCAGCAGAAGACATTAGCATCATAATGAATTAGAATGGGCTCAAAATTCATGAACTTAAAGATACAATAATAATATTTACAACTTAACTCAAAATCTTTCAAACAGTTTCAAAGAAATAACTTGGAACAATATCTTTCTAGTCTATGATGCCTCTAAAGTACTGACTCTGAAAAAGGCACAAAGTAGGCTCATGGGTACCTCAACTAAAATAAATACAAAGAAATAAAGACTCCCGAGCTCCTCTGCATGCAATGAGGCCTCGTCGACTACTGATGGTAAATGTCTTACCAAACATTTGCTAACACAGATACCTGAATTTGTATCATAAAAATCATGTAGTGTAAAAGGCATCAGTATGTGAAATGTATGATATGTAAGATGGCCAAAAAGTACTAAGGATAGGATACTCACTTTAAATCTAAACTTTGAGATAGCTTTATTAACAAAAGTATATCATGCAAGTGAAATCATATGTTTTTAAACTAGTCTAAAAGTGCAATTCAATATAACGGAAGTACTTACTTTAATGTATTAATAAACACAAATAAATGTATAAAAATATGATGCTCAAATACATAGCTCTGCAATTAGCTCAACTCAATTTATTATGTAACATAATAGAGAGAAATACTTCAATAAAGATATGATAAATCTTAGTATGTAAAATAATAAATTTACTTCTTAGGGAGTTTCTCTACACACCAACCATCACTATGAGCTTCATGATAATACAATCTCTTGCCTACACTGTCAAAGTTGTCCCATAATTTTCCGGGTAAGGAACGAAAACTAGGGGAGCGGATCCATCCCAAAACTGGACCACCTCAATGGCAAGCGAGCAGTTGTACTCATGGTACAATCCTATCCTACACTGACTATATGGTTTATGAGTTCAAGTTATAACTGCTCTCACTCGTATTGGTACTTAATACTACTCCTAAAATAACTTTTATAATGCTCATACTTAAAAGATTATTCTTGCTCAAAGTATTACTTTCTTCTCTTTGGAACTCACCCCAACTTTAGCTTATCTTAAACGTTTCTCAACTTGATTCTCTACTTTTTCTGAAAGACTAATCAATGCAAGTTATTTCAAGATGCTCTTTATTACTCAGATATCTTGCAAATGCAAAAGCTTAAAGCACTTCTCAAACTCAACTAAAAACTATGATTATAATAAGTTTTCATAATTAGCTATAAGGTTTGCATAAATACAACCACAACTATAAATCTTGTGTCAGTATCTTAATTTAATAATAAAATCAGCAAAAGTCATGATTCTTATCAAGAAAAAATGCATGAATAGTATTTTGATGAAACTTGCTAGTAATGGAGGGAAACTGATCTCAACTCAAAGCTTGAATCTTAGGTGGAGCTTTGCTTTCAAAGATACTAAAACATATGTAAGATACATTTTGGAGGGCCTTACATACCTAGGGAATTATTTTCTTGGTGAAAATCTTTGTTCTTAGAACCTTGATACTTTTACTTGGGAAAAGAAATTCTCTTTGTATTTCCTTTAGAATGGTAGAACTTGAAAAAAAAAAATTGGTGGAAGGAATTCTCTTTGAGTCTTGAATTCTTGACTTGAAATGTTTAGAGTCTTTGATGAAGAACCCTCATTCTTAAAAAAGAAGAATCAAGAAATCATTTCGTTGAATTTTTGAATTTATTTTTTGAAACTATAGGTTATAATTTAAGGTTTTCTTAGAGATTCATGAATAGATGGAGAAATTTGGATTGAGAAGCTTGAAATTTATGGAGAATAACTTACCTTGATGATGAATCTTGAAAGCCAACCTTAACTTTTCTTCTCTTGAAAAATAGATTCTAGATTAGTAGAGTATTTTGAGCTTAAAGAAATGAAGGAATCACGTTTTGGGATTTATTTAGGCTAAAAACTGACAAGTTTATTTTAAAAAGGTAATAAAAAGATGAAAATATCCTTTTTTAAAATTGCAGGTTGGGCCGCATACGAGACCCTCTACGACCCATAGAAGCTTCTACGGCTCGTAGGGACCTTTTGTAATTTTTTGGACAATTTTTAGGGTCTTTAGAACTTTCTATGAGACCCCTATTATGACATGTAAAGGGTTCTACAACTCATAGATGGGTCTGTAAAGTCTGCAGCTAAAAATTGAAGTTCTCTATCTTTTTCCATGAGATAATGATACGAGTCATACTCTGATTTACTACCCATAACTGGGCCTTATAGTGCAACTCTACACTAACAGTCCTCAGTAAAATGGCCATAACTTTTGACTCCGAATACCAAATAAGAAGAAACCAGTTTCATTGGAAAGCTACTCAAAGAGGTTTCACTAAGTATTTTATGATACTTCTAATTCTTTGTGTGCTTAGAATTATGGTCATTTAAAGTTGACCCTTGCATAATCCAAAGTGAAAAACTTAGCCGATAGGAAACTTTTGAACTTGACTAAGTACTAGAGGTCTCTTATGAACCCAATCCTCTTATGATACACTTCACACATATATGAATGAGCATTAGGATATAGGTACATGTAAGTTATTACTAGGATTATTCTTATATACTCATGATGAAAATTTTGGGACCTATGAATGGAGATGTGGCGTGTTACATGAGACCTCTCCTACTTTTGGAGGATACCACTTCAACTTTCTTATTTTTTTAAGTTAGCTTTTTTTGAGTTGGGTAGCCATGTCCTATCATGGTACCTTTCCAGACTGCAGATATGAAGGCTTCATAGACTAGAAGATGATGACTTGATGTTGAGGTCTTTCTTTCCTTGAATTAAGTTTCTTTAAATCTACCATTATGTCATTGCTGTTGAGACTGACCTTGTTAGCATATGGCCCTTACTTATTGAGTTAGAAGTAAACTGAGTTGCCCATCCTTATATTTCCATTCCTTTAATTGTCTTGTGCTGAGTTGAATGATTGAATGACTATCATGAGATTGAATGGTTCACTTAGGGACTAGCAATAGACTTGGAGTGTCAGCTACATCTAAGGTATCCTCTTGAGCCATTATATATATATATATATATATATATATATATATATATATATATATATAATGCATCATCCCAAGCTCTGACGAAAAATCAAAGATTAAATTTCCGATAAGCATGAAAAATTGAGTTGGAAAATGGTCTCGATCGAATTTTAGGGCGATCGACTCAAAAGATAATTTTTCATAATTAATTATTAAATAGTGTCGATGCGCACCTAAGGTACGACGCGCCAGGTATGTGGATCAACAATTGTTAATTTATGTCATTTTTGACAAGAAATTTCAGAATGGAAATTGTACATGTCTGCACCCAATCCGACAATTTCGGGATGAACTTTTTTCTTTTAAATTGAGGGGCATTCCAATCAATTCTCAACCCCCCCTAAACCTAAAGCACGACCTATTTGGGTTGTTTTGATGAGTAAGTAGGGTTTTAAACCCCATTCAAAGTCCTTCTAAACACATGGAAGATTAGGGATTGAGAGAAAAGAGAAAAGATTGATTAGGGGAAAATCAAGGATAATTCTTGAAGATTTGATCATTAAATCTTCATCCCAGGTATATAAGGCGAAACTAAAGCTTAGATTATTCTCTCATATGCCCCATACATGGTCTTAGATTAGTGTTGATAGTTTATGAGCCTAATACATGATTTTTGATGCATTTTCTTAAAACTTTATAATAATTACATATATTTTCTTCTATTGATGGTCATCACAAACTTATTTTCTTGAATCAAGTATTTTTCATGAGATATTGTATAACCCTATATGTTAATCATTAAAAACATACATGAAAGAAGATACTGATTGAGTCTAGAGCCTTGATTGAGAATGTTGATAAGGATTGTGATTGTGAATGTGAGAATGAGGATAGATTGATATTATTTTATGGTCCATGAGTCTTCCCAAACAAACTCTAATGAATTGTCTATACGATTTTCCTCTATTGATTGTTATAAGCCTTGAGCTAATGATTGAGATATTGATGGATGAGATGATTAGAGTCTCTATAAGACTGATTGAATGATAGTGCCTCTATGAGGCTTAGTTGAGATAAGACTATTGGGATAGTTTGATTGGTTTGATTGGATGGATTATTTTATGAGCATTGAGTCATGGAAGGATTATCGAGCACCAAAATAGTAATAGTTAATCTAATTCACACTTGTCAAACTATGTAACAGTCACGACCCAAGCCTAGGGCCTAGTTATGACACGACAAATTAGAAGACCATAGTCAGCCTAAACAACCCTCTTGATTGTAACATGCGCACATCCTTAGCTGCAAAAGTAAAATTATACAAAAATAGGAGTCAATTAATAAAAAGGGGAAACGAGACAAAGTGAAGTCTTTAATAATCATAAAAACATGAGAAGAATCAAGCTCATAGCATATACAAACAACACCTCTACTTTATAAAGGATCGAGGTCCAAGAAATTCCCCGGGCTTTCCCTCATAGTAATAAATATTTACTGTAATAAACAAGTCTCAAAATAGAAAGAAATAAGTAGATATTGTCCTCAAAATTGAGGCTCACCAAAGTCTTCTTCAAGGATCGAACTAGCCACATGGTGGAGGGTTGTCAAAAGGAGTTTCAATCCCTACATGGTAATATCATGTAGGCATAGAGTATGTGTGAGTATGCTTGAATTTACTAAGTTTGCACGATGCAACATAGCAAGGATATAAGATATCATATTCGAAATTCATATATATAGGCAAGAGATATAATCCCAATATGACATGTATGACCAATGCTTATAATAACACATGCATATAAAATATTTAACTTGCATAATATATAATATATATGTGGGAGAAGACCTTAACCACATAGACCAAGCAAGCTACTACTTGGAATCCAATACGTGAAACCCCCTTAGTAAGGTGATCGAGGAATATCATCCCCTCAACAAGGTGGGGTCTACTTGCCATGGTAAACCATATAATGAAAAATCAGAGGCATGTCATCCCCTCATCAAGGTAATCGAGGCATGTTAACCTCTCGACAAGGTATGGTATAACTAGATGGATACACTAGAAATCCATGAGAGAGAATATATATAATCCTATGGTGCCATATGGTTTAGAGACTAAAGATTTTATATAAGGTCCCCTTGAGTCGAGCCTCAATCTTACGCCTCAATTGTTGCTAAGTCTAATCCATGGAATACTTGAAATAGTCATAACTTTAATAATCATATGAATACTTGTTAGAGAGATGATAACCTGACATGAGTAGCTCTATCATATGTTTGACCTCTACTAGTGAGCTTAACATGAACATGAGGGTAACATAATAACCATGCTTGATCTCTCAAGTTGACATGAATGGCTCACTAGAGGGTAACATCTTGAAATAGGGCTCAACTTATTACTTGAAACATCATGGATACTTTTCATGAAATCAATACCTGCTTGAAAGCCCTTAATCATCATGAAGTCACTTGACTTGTAAATCATGTAGACAACTAAATTCTTGTTATGTAATCTCATCGAACATATGGTGGGTTCATGTTCAAAATCATGCAACTCAAGAGAATAACAAGATGAGTGAAATAAATTCAAAGTCAACCCACTAATATTATAGTAAAACCCCAATTTAGGTATCACGAAATCCATATCAAAAGTTCATCATAGTTCATAATTTTCAAAGCTCAAATCATGTATAGTCTCAATAGACAATCAATTCATGGACTAAGCTTGAAATAGATATTTATGCATAATAAATCAATTCTTGGTAAAACCCTAACATACTTTACGTTCGTATTTCATAATAAAGATACCCATAAGTACTACAACTTGAAATCATACAATTTTCATAAAAAGAGAATGTTAGGCTCTATATATGAAAGGACCAAGGATGAAAACCCATATACCTTAAACTTGAATTTTTCTTGAGATTGAGTTGTGGGAAATTTGAAGATTGAGAAGCGTTCTTGGATTCCAAAGTTGAGCTTGAAATTCTTGAATTTGAATGAGAGATTTGACAAAGTCTAGGAGAGTTTTTAGAGAGAGTTTTTGGGAGATATAAAGTTGAAAAATAGCTAAGTATGGTAGAATTCATGTTTAAAAGGGCATTGGGTTATGTAAGAAAATCAAGGAAGATTTTACATTGGTCCTCACCCTGTTGCAATATAGACCAGACTAGACCATAATTTACATAGTCCACTCCCCAGATGCATCGTGGCCTGGGAACAAACAAACACTAAAATCAAAAATTGAGCAAAAATTATTTTTTTGCTATGAGTCTTCTAAAATCCAAGTTTTACCCATTTACCATACAATTTTGCCCCTGATCAAGAGTATGAGGTTGGATTTTTTAAATCACTCATGGATTCTAAGATATATAGAAATTGTAATTATGGGGAATTCAGAAGCACACAAGAGGTGTTTCAATAGCCAAGCGTGTCACAGCCCAACGCCGGGGCCATGACTCGTGCCGGTTAGGCACTTAATCCCATACTAAGTCACAAAGCCACCACCTAAAGTCTAGGAATTCTATCGAAAATTCGGCAGAATTTCCTCTATTTTATTAACTAACCTCCCCTGCACAGAAACTCCAGCAGCAACCCAAACAACAATTCAAATACATATATATATAGATATATTTACACATATACATCATTGCGGGCCGACAAAGTCTCCGCTGCGGTCCTGCCGCCTAATAATCATGTCATACATAGTGTAATACGGTCTCGCCGCCTGATCAAGTATCAAATACATGTAGTAGACCAT
>JAOTQJ010040594.1:0-15200 GCA_025642045.1 Solanum sejunctum
ATCCATACTCAAAGGCATAAGAAAATAAATTAGGATTAGGGACTCACCTCAATGTTGCAAGCCTTCTTTTCTTCCTCACCTTCAAGCTTATTCTTCCCTTCTTCAAGCTCACAAGACAAAGAACAAAATATTCTTCATTTGTGAACTAAGGGGGTATTTATAGAGGCCAAGGTTTTTAAAATTGCACCCTTAGGGCTCCTAGTTAGCCCATTGAGTAATTAGGTCCCCAAACTTTCTATTTTTAATCTAATTGAGGACTCCCGACTCCAATTTTAAAATATACGTTCCAATTGTAATTAAGCACCGTAATTTAAAATTATGCCATGTTCATCATAACTTTTCCAATTGAACAAATTACTTCGGTTGAATTAATTACGGGGTCTAACACAATAACAACAACAACAACAATAATAACAATAACAATAATAATAACAATAATAATAACAATAATAATAATAATAATAAAAATAATAATAATAACAACAACAACAACAATAATAATAATAACAATAAAAATAAGAATAAGAATAAGGACAATAAGAACAACAACAACAAGAACAATAACAAGAACAATAATAATAATAAAATGATGTCCATTTGATACAGTAGGCTTTATGGGCCCAATTATATCCATGCCCCAATCAGCAAATGGCCAAGGAGAACTCATCACATTGAGCTTGCTCTATGGGAATCATATAAAATCTCCATGCACTTGGCACTAATGACACTTTTGTACGTGTCGAATGTTGTCTCTTTCTATTGTTATCCAAAATTTTTCAGTTCTTAAAATCTTTCTCGCCAGTGTGAACCCATTTATGTGAGGCCCATATGTTCTTGCATGTACCTCTTCAAAAAGTCTAGTTGCTTCTGTGGCATCGACATATCTTAGCAATCCTAAATCTGGAGTCTTCCTGTATAGGACTTCCCCATTAAGAAAGAAATGATTGGCCATTCTTCTCAATGTCCTTTTTTGATTGTTTGTGGCATTATCAGGGTACTCTTGTGCTTCTATCAATCTCTTGATGTCGTAGTACCATGGTTGTCCATCCAATTCCTTATCTACATGAAAATAATATGCATGCTGACCATGCATCTCTATCCCAATAGGATCGATGTAATTCTTGTTTGGATGCTGAATCATTAAGGATGATGTTGCTAAAACACTGACAAACTCATTTTGAGCTCGAGGGACATGTTTGAATTCAATCTTCGTGAATATCTTACTCAACTTCTTTATGTAATTCAAGTAAGAAAGGATCTTGACATCTATAGTAGCCTATTCTCCTCGAACTTGATGAATCAACAAATCAGAATCACCTATTACCAAGAGTTCTTTGATGTCCATGTCTACAACTATCCTGAGTCCTAGGATACAAGCTTCATACTTCGCCATGTTGTCTGTATAATCAAATTTGATCTTGGCTGAAATGGGTAATATTGGCCTGTCTCCAAAATTAGAACTGCTCCTACTCAACTCCTTTGGAATTTGATGCTCTATCAAAGAACATCCTCCAGCCATCATATGCTTCTGTTATGTCTTCTCCTACGAACATCACCTCTTTATCAGGGAAGTAGGTTTTTAGTGGCT
Source organism: Solanum sejunctum (assembly GCA_025642045.1). NCBI lineage: Eukaryota > Viridiplantae > Streptophyta > Magnoliopsida > Solanales > Solanaceae > Solanum > Solanum sejunctum. The sequence continues at coordinate 1,589 of JAOTQJ010040594.1, forward strand.
TATAATCTTAATCCACTGGGGTTTTTGTAAGGTGGTCAGCCAAGGCTTATCCTGTAATGGTCTTCTGCATCACATACACAATATCAAACTCGCTCAACAAAATTTGCCATTTTGCCAATTTTCCTGTAGGCATCGGCTTCTAAAAGATATACTTGAGTCAATCCATTCTTGAGATTATGCATGTTGTGTATGTGGATAGGTAGTGCCTAAAGTTTTGCATGATCCAAGTTAAAGTACAATAAGTTCATTCCAGCAAGGTGTATTTTACCTCGTATGGGGTAAATTCTTGCTTAAGTAGTAAATGACTTGTTCTCTTCTCCCTGTCTCATCATGTTGTCCCAGCACACACACAAATGCACCATCCATAATAGATAAGTATCATAGTAAAGGCCTTCCTGGCTCAGGTGGGACCAACATTGGTGGATTGGATAAATATTCCTTGATTTTATCGAAAGCCCTTTGACATTCCTTGTCTATTCTGTTGGAAACATCTTTCTTTAACAAGTTGAATATGGGTTCGCATATTACTATGGACTGAGCAATGAACCGACTAATGTAGTTAAGTCTTCCTAGGAAACTCATCACGTCGTTCTTAGTCCTAGGAGGAGGTAATTCTTGGATTGCTTTGATTTTTGATGGATCTAACTCTATACCCTTTCGACTAATAGTGAATGCTAGTAGTTTTCCTGCAGGTACCCCATATGCATATTTTGCCGGATTCAATTTCAAGTCATACTTCCCCAATCTTTCAAAGAACTTTCGTAACTCATCCAAATGGTCTGAGCTCTTCTTGGACTTGATAATGACATTATCCATATATACTTCAATTTTCTTATGGATCATATCATGAACAATAGTGGTCATAGCCCTTATGTAGGTTGCTCTAAGATTCCTAAGACTAAATGGCATCACCGTATAGCAATATACTCCCCTATGGCATGACGATGCTATCTTTTCTGCATCATCTTCATCCATCAATATCTAGTGATATCTCGCAAAACAATCCACAAATAATTGCAACTCATATTTTGAACAATTATCAAGGAGTATGTGAATATTTGGAAGAGAAAAATTGTCCTTAGGGCTGGCTCGATTGAGATCTCGATAATCCATACATATTCTGATTTTCCATCCTTCTTTGGTACTAGCACAATGTTGGCCAACCATATGGGATAATTCCTAACCCTTATGACATTCGGTTCAATTTTCTTATTTATTTCTTCTTTGATCCTTAGACTCAAATTGGGCTAGAATTTGCTTGTCTTTTGCTTGACTAGTGGGCAAGCGGGATCAATTGGCAATTTGTCTGAGACTATGTCAGTATTTAATCCTGGCATGTCATCGTAAGACCAAGCAAATATATCAATGTATTGCTTAAGCAAATCTATTAACTCCTGTCTACTTTCGATTTTCAAATGTATGATGACTCGTGTTTCCTTTGTGACTCCATCGTCTCCTAAGTTGACAACCTCTGTTTCTTCCATATTAGGCTACTCCTGACTTTCAAGCTGCTCGATCTCATGTGGTAGATTTTCTGGCATCATTCTATAATTATATTCCTCGTGATCCAATTCATTACTTTTTCTTTGCTCGACGAACTCGTTATATGTCATAATCGTTGAATTAGGATTTTTATTAATACGAATGCTGAAAAATATAAATAATAAGCAAAAATAAATAAAGAAATAGAGAAGTTTATACTTTAAAAGTAATGGGATAATTTTAGAAGATAAGACTTTTATTCATAAGCACTCTAAATTTTTAAAAGACACAAATGACAAAAGGATTAAACATGATTCAAACATCAATTTTGCTTATGCAAATTTCAAAAACTACTATATTCCACACTACTAGGATTCTCACTGAAATAGAGATGGGCGAGCAATCCAGTTCTACAACACTTCTCCAGGCTCAGCATCATGGATGGTCAATTTGCTGAGGTCTATCCTCTCCTCCTCTCAGACCATCGAGACGAACAAATTTCTTATTCCTTCCACGATGTCATCTTCAACTGCTGGACTTAGGATTAGAACTTAATCTAACATAAATATCATCTTGCTTGAGCTCGCGCTGCGAAGTTCTCCTGATATAGGCTGATATCCAAGTTCGGTGGTACCTTTCTGATGCTTTAGCTGGATTGGTTCAATTATGCCATTACTCTTGGGTCCAAGTCTATTCTTAGGCTAATACTCGTACTTCAATATCTCTGAATCAACCATATTTGTTGTGCCTGACAATTTTATATCATTTATTTTTATTTTACCATCAGTCTTCACAGCTTGCATAATTTCCAAAGTATGAAAAGTGGCTCCATCCAACTCTCTAGTGATTAGAACAGAATCAACAGAATAGATAACATGACTATTCTCTCCATGGATGTTAACTTTCGTGCAATCCCGCTCAAACATTACATACTGATAAAGGGTTGATGGTACGGTTCTCTCCAGGTGGATCCACGGTCTCCATAGCAGTAAGTTGTAGTTAGATGACATATCTATGACTTGGAATAAAATGGTGAATTCAGTTGGATCCACTTGCAATATGAGATAGACTTCTCTAATAACATTTCTTTGTGCCCTATCGAAAGCTCTAACTTTGACATGACTCTCTTATCTCTTCCATGTCATGCCCAAATCCCTCAACATTGTGAAAGGGCAGATATTGTATCTAAAACCACCATCGATCAGGACTCGATTCACGATCTTTCCATAATATTTGAACTTGATGTAAAGCACTTTGTTATGTCCTATCCCTTCTTTCGATAACTCATCATCATGGAAGGAGACTTTGTTAGCTTCCACGACTTGTCCAATGGCTACAGCCAGAGTTTCACCTATGGTCTCTTTTAGGATACAAACCTCTTCCATCAAAGCATTCCTATAGGTTTCAGAACTCATTTACAGTGATAGAATGGATATGTGGGCAGGCGTTTTCGTTAACTGCTCTTCAAACAAATAGTCCTTGGATTGTATCTTCTTCCAGAATTCAGCAGCTTCGGCATCAGTGATATTTCTCTTTAGATTTTGTTCTTTGCTGACAATTGCTTGATTAAGATCTTTGGGAGCATAACACCTTCTAGACCTATTCATCCTTTGAGCTACGACAGTATCAATCATCTTACCCTTAACTTTTGGTTGGTAATCCGACGGGACTACATTGGTGTCATACTTAGACTTCTTGGTGATCAAATTGTTATCATAGCTTTAGGTAAGTAGGTTTTAATAGTCAAAGGCTCCCTTAACTCAACTTTTGACAACAGGTTATGCTAGAGACGTAGTAGCAACTTCTTCGATATCCCTATTAGGCAAGACAGTTCCTTCTAAGTCATATTCTCCTTCTAGGGTGACCATGTTGACGTCTCGATTCTCATGATTTGGCAAAGGGTTGTTGTTCATATTTGGAGGTGCTGGAGTGCATTTTATTATACCCCTTTTGATTAGAGACTTTATCTGATTCTTCAATTCGTAACAGTCTTCTATGTCGTGTTCTTGGATTCCTAAGTGGTAAATACATCACTTGCTTCCATCAAAGTTGTGACGAATTGGATCAGGGAGCCTTCCTTCAACTGGCTATAACACCTCCGCAACCCTCAGTCTATCAAATAATTAGGCATAAGGTTTGGCAATGGGTGTGTAAGTGCGAGTGATTTTAGCTTTAAGATTCGGATAGGGTCTTGATGAATATGCTGGTCTATTCTAGTAGAGTGGTGCTTGGACAGGGACATATAGTCTTGGTGGATTTTGTTGTGTTGGTGCTTAGGGTGGATTATAGTGTGGTTGGGTATTATATACCAAGTATGGGATATATGGAGTATGGGCAATAATTTGAGGATTGTTGGGATATTGATGGGGTGAACCTCTATGGTGGTAAGTTACAGTTGAGACATCCTCCTTTTTCTTCTTGCCCCCACTGATGGACCCCGATTGTATGGCTTTACTTGCAACTTGTAATGCAGCCATAGACTAAATCTTCTCGAATTTGATTCCTTCTTCTATAAAGTCCCCCATCTTGATCAATTCGGCAAAATTCTTGCTCATCATTGACATCATCTTGTTAAAGTAGGTGCCTTCTTGAGCTCAAATAAAGTACTTGGAAAGCTCACCCTTATCCAGCAGTGGTTGGACCCTAGCAGCCTTAGTTCTCCAGCATCTTGCATATTCCTGGAAAATCTCAGATGGTTTCTTCTGTATGTTGGCTAATGAGAACCTATCTGGAGTGATTTCGGTATTAAATTTAAAGTAACTCATGAAGTCCTCTGCCATTTCTTGCCAATCACGCCATTTTTGAGGATCTTGATGTGTATACCAAGTCAAGGCTTCTCCAGACAGACTTCGTATGAACAAATTCATCCTTAACTTCTCATTTCTCCCTATACCAACAAACTTATCACAATACATCCTCAAATGCGCATAAGGGTCACCTATCCCATCAAATAGTTCAAACTTTGGCGGCTTGTACCCTACTGGCATATCAATGTCAGGGTGAATGCATAAGTCTTCATAATCTAGGCTCTCCGCTCCTCTAGTGACTTGCAAGTTTTTTAATGCCTTCCTTAGACCATGAAGTTGGGCATTTATCGACTCATCTTCTTTCAAGCGAGCATCTTTCTCCATTTCTGTATATTGATCAACCTCATATAGGACTCTAACCATGGCTAGGGTCACAAAAATAGGAGCTTCAACGGTATATGCTAGTGGCACGTATGGATCATAAGGAGCGGCAGTGTGTGTCTCGAGCATCTGCCACATCTCTGGGTAGCTGGCATCATGTAGTCATGAGTAGGGTGGTTATGAGTGGTATTGACTTTGGATGCTTGTCCATGAGTTAGAGCACGTTGGGTTTGCTTAGGTAGTTTTGGTGAAACATTGGTGGGTAAATTAGTTATCTAAAGTGAATGGGTGTTTTGAAGGTCAACAAAGTGGCAGCCGAAAGCTTATCCAAGTCTCGCACTTGATAAAGTTCCTCCCGCAGGGCTTTAACTCTTGTGCCATTTAAGCTATTTTCTCGTCATTTTGTGCCATGTTTTAGGAACCTTCTGGGTTTTTGATAGGTATCATTACATTCGCAGAGGCATCAAATTCTTCCTTGTCGATCATCTTTCCTCTCAATCGAAGGTTATAATGTGACTCAACCAGTTTGCAAGTCAACACAAATCAATGTTCTTTTGGGATTAATAATAACCAATCAAAAGAAAGAAAAGGAAAACGATGTTAGTTTGGGAGATACTGTAAAGAACAAAAAATATGTATATAGCAAACATGTAACACACATATACACCAAGTTGGCAACATTCAAGATGCGTCCTAATACGGAGCCTCTCTTTGCCAGAGGTCAGCCTACATTGCAACCAAATTTTGATGATAAATGATCCAATTAAACACAGTTCGTATTTGGAGTAACATAATCTTCATTGATAAGGTATTTTAGAGTCAAACAATAGAGCTCTCGGTAGAATAATGGACAACTAAAGAAAGGGAATGGAAGGTAATAGAAAAAGGATGAGTCATGTTACCCTACAACAAAATGAAACAAAGTTCAAATTGATAAAGCTATAGCCAAGATGGACCATCATCAATGCCATCATTCCAATCACAGTATGGCGCAGGGTAGTACTCTGGAAGGCTCGAGCTTGCCTCCGAACCTTCTACACTATCATTCCTTGTGTACTCAGAGTGGTCACCACCTGCTGCTAGGACAGGTCGTTCTTCCATGGCTCCACCCTTTGGGTCATATTTTGGCTTTTTTCTGAATCTTCTTCTGGGTCTTCCTCTGGATCCTCTTCCAGATCTCCTCTGGATCCTCTTCCACATCCTCTTTTAGATCCTCTTCTATCTTTTGGATCAAATGATCCATAGCTCCTCGAATAATTTGGTGGTACATAGGCGTTATGAGCTCCATACCAAGGAGTACCTCTTCTCTGATCCAAGCGGCCCACCAATTATCCACAAAGCCCCCGAAACCTTCTACACTAGGTCGAACCCTATGACTCACAGTGGTGCGCCAGGTATAGTATTATGGTGTGTACCATCTTTCATTCCCCATGTTGATTGTGATCACATAGCTCCATTTTAATTGCAAATTCCTTATTTGTATAGTAGGGACTGAAACAAGATCATCTTCATACAGTACCATGCATGACCACAGTGGCACGTCCTGGATGACTTTGAACTGTCACATGATTCGGAGAGGTGCATATGGTTAGATGCCTCTCAACCCAACCAGCTTAACAAAATATAGGTGTTGGGTTCTGACGAATGTCAACCCTCCTACTAAATTAAATTTCCACTAAATGTAGTCCCAAGTGAGGTTTGTCAGGAATATGCACCACTTTTCTTCTCTGATTGGTGCACCCCAATAATGGAGATGGTCTTCATGACTTTGGATCATATTGCGAGCGTCTACTGTATAGTCAATTTGTGGGGGTCAATGATAGAAGTGCTCGATTGCCCAAACCTGCAATAATAAGTTGTAGCCCCCAAAGAAGTCATGCCCTCTCGTGCAGGCGGACAGTGATCGAAACACCTCAGCGAGGACCATGTGCACTAAGGAGACTTTTGTAGTGGGGCATTATAGGTCTATAACTATATGGATAATGTTGATGTCGATAAAATAGGATCTAATTGGAAAGACCATTATACCCAAAAAGGCCAATACAAAGATCTTTAGCCGCATGTTTATCCATTGTTGGTGAGTGCAAGCAAATTCTCCTTGATGTTCGCTAAAACTGTCAAGTCGGCCAAATCTCCTGAAAAGATACTCCAAATTAACCTTCCCACCTTCTATATTTATCAGGGATGAAAAGACATACAATCCTAGGTGTCTTAAATGTTCCTGCGCACTTATAGTTGACGGCCATATCGACAACCTCCCACTGATGGGTAGCTCTGTGAATGTGCTAAATTTCTTTGGCGTAGAGGTGATTTCAAAATCCAAGAATTTGACATTCACTATGATCAGGTCCCAGAATTCCATCAATAGAGTGAGGAGCATTCTGTTTGCTCGAATCAACATATGCGATAGAAACCCTCCTAGAAGTCTTCTAACTTTAGCTCCGTGCACTCCACGAATATTCCGCCACCAATTTTGTAGGGTATGTGGAGTGGGAGTGACCATCTTAATATCTGGAAGGTTTCAATTGATGTTCATCTAGAAGAAAAGAAGAAGGTATGAGAAGTATGCTTATCCCAAATCCACCATGTGTTTAAGTTTGGATCATTCACATCGATTTTCACAAAATATGTCGTCAGGTGTATAACCTTTGACAAAATATCAGCTTCCTAATTGCAAAAATGATTCCTGCAACCGTCTTGCCTAAGGAGTATGTAATATGACCTATTTTCTAGAGTAAGAGTTTCCTCTAAACGTTTAAGAGTGGACTGAAGATTTGCAAGAAGGTACACTAAACCTATTACACCAACTGTGAAGCTAAGTAATCCAAAAGAAAGTTTAGGGGAGTGTGAAACACTCACCGTGTGAACCAGTGTGTGTAAGTGTACGACCAAGGACTCGACCGAAAGTGTGAATGATAATACAGGAAAGCAATAAGAAATAGTGTTCTCAAACAAATAAGGAATGCAAGGTTGGATTTGATTGGCGACCTTCCAAACAAAGCAATATATAAGATAAAGAATTAGCTAGCAAATAATCACAAATATTATTCCTAAGCTTAGTTTATAAAGATTAAAACACAATCATCCCCAGCAAAGTCACCTCTCTGTCGCGCCCCATTTTTGAACCGATCGAAATAGGTCGCAACATCATGCAGTTGTGCTCTCTGGTTTTGAAAAAATATATTAGTCGCTACCTAATTTTAAGAAAAATATTAGGAAACCAATTTTGAGAAAATATAAATGTAGACTCTATTTTGATTTGCGAAACCAGTAAAATTCTAGGTAGGGTTTTGGTTACTCGAGGGAAAGATGTTAGCCATCCCTCAAAGCTTATCCAAAGATAGTCCTTAAACTTAGTTTAGGAAATTAAATTGTGATAAATTATTCAGTTATCTTTCTTAAAATTAGTAATAAAAAATTATCAATTATAAAAGGAACAAAAATACAAGGTATGTCATATATATTGTCTATAATATTTGTGAAAAAACTTTAATAATAACATATCTACTATAGATAACTAAGTAAGTAATAAATAAATAAACTATAGATATGAGAAAGTTTTGATAAATATAGACGTACATTTGAAATTAAATAGAATAAATGGGCATATAAAGACTTGTTATGATCAATATGTTGAAATGTTTGGGTGTGAGAATTTATTACTTTATTTATAAAGTAACTAAATAAATAAATAAATAAATAAGATAATAGATAAGGTGCAAAATATAATAATATATGAAAATTGAGTAAAATTAAGTAAGAGTGATATTTTAATAGATAAATGGATGAAATAGCATAACATAAAGTGAGGCAATGTAAAGAAATGTTAAAATTTATACAAAGCTTATTGTCTTATGTATATTTTTTTTGAAATAAAATATGATTATGAATGTTGTCAAAAAATATACGCGGGTTTAGTATTTTATTTATGTATAGTAATAAAATGATACGTTGTAAAAATGATAAGATATAAAATTTTATATTTTATATATAAGTAACTAACATTCACAAAATGATAATAATATGACTGGTGTAAAATAGTACATCAGGTGTTAAAAAATAAAAATATATACCTTATATATGATGTATACATTTACATACCTTGTATATTTTGAACCTGTTAAGAAAAATCTAGAATTTTGAAATAAAATATCTAAGTCGTATTTAATTTAGAATAGTATAATAGTGTCATGGTAAAGAAAGTGACCAAATAAAATATGATAGACCAAAATATATTATTATTTTAGGAGATCAATTAAAAGAAGTTTAAATTGACCCAAATGGATTATGTTGTATTTCAAGAAAATCAAATTTGAAACCTCAAGTGGCCAAATTATTGGGATCATTCTACAAGTATGTTAGTTTTACAAAATATAGGGTCAATGTTCACTATAATAAATAATTCATATATAAAAGTGATTATTTGAGCCTTTTAATAGTTTAAAATATTAAAAAAATTAAGATGATTTTTATTAAAATTTTGGCCTATTTCAGCACTTTTAAAGAATGATTGTAAAATGGGCCGAGAACTACATGGATTTGATACCTTGGTCTGGGTGAAGGAAGACAACTTTTTGCATCGTTGACACTAGACTCGTTAGAGCAAGTAATACTAATTCATGACATAATCTTCAACAACAAAAGAAAGTTAGCCAGTGTATTAACATTCACATGAAAAATATTAATCGACTAGTATGAGAAGAAACGTAATCAAACGACAACAGAGAAGGTCAAGAAATATTGACTCCTATTTTATGAGACTCCGAGTGATGATCCTAGTACTTGCTGGCTCATATTTTGGGCTAAAATAAATTTCAAAGTGAGAACTCCAGCTATCCAATTGTACACAAAATACAACAGGAGAAAATGAATTAATATATGTATTCATAATAATAATAACAATCGCAACAAAATGAAAACAATCACATTAGAACAAACATAAAAATATATACTTTTGCCTAGCATTTTTAACCATGGGTTTATTATGAGATATTTCTATATTTAAAGTTAAAATATCTAACTTTTGAAAAATTTAAATTGGATATTTAAAAGTGAAACACAATTTTTCAAAGGCATATCTTTTTTAAAGGTAAAACGTATGTCGTATACATTGTTGAGGATGTAAACTTTTAGCACTGGAAGAACTTTTTTTGAATGTTAAATGAAAGAATTCTTTTTCTTATCAAATATATTTGACTCAATCATTTGTTTGAAAACAAAGACACGACAAGTTATACTGTCACGCCCCGAGCCTACACCCTGAACATGGTCGATACTCGAAAATCATTTCTGATCCTAAGTGAATCACTTAGCCTAGTTACTTACTCAATGGAAGATTTAATAATAGTGGAAGGCTAAAGAAACAATAAGATAGCTCATAACTGTCTGCATATCTAAATAAAAAGGCTTTTAAGTAATATTTGAACAACTGAAAATTTAAATACTAAACATGTGACCTATAAAACCTCTACTAAGCTTTCTGAAGAGGGCTACTGAGAGAGGCCCCAAGTAGCCAGAAATAAAAGTAAATACTAAAAGGAAATAACATAAACCATGAGCCTCTGACTGAGAAGAGGCCTCACTACTAGTCTGAAAGCTTTCAAGTTCTCAACGGAGTGGCTGCTGAGGAACTCAGTCACTTGCGTCTATATCATGAAATGATGCAGGTCCTAAGGATGTCAATACGTAGAATAGAATATAAGGTATAAAAGATGACCAAAATATTTAAACAATATATCATAAATGCTTCTCAAAAAAACATAATCATGAATCATATTTAATTAGCAATAATCGTCCAGGCTGGTATGCTGAAAATAACATGCTAAAAGTAATATGCTGAAAATAGTAAGTAAAACATAATTTTCTTAGCTTGGGGAGATTCTCTAGCCGATAACTACCACTATGAGCTTTGTGGTGATACAACATCTTGTCCATGCTGCCAGAGCCATCCCATACTTTGTCGGGGTAGGGGACGAAGTGCTAGGGAGTGAATCCATCCCAAATCTGGGTCATCTCAGTGGCGAAAGAGGAAGGTACTATAGTACATCCTACCCTATGTTGGCTACATAGTTTATGAGTGTGAGTAATTTATTTTACTCTCACCCAGATCGATGCTCAATACTACTCCAAATACTTTATATAGCTCACACTTAGTGATCATAAATTCTTGAAATCTTATCTTTTAGGGACTTAGCCCAGCTTTTACTTTTCTTAAACTTTTCTCAACTAAATTCTTTAACTTAACTGAAGACTAGAATCAACTCAATGACCCAGAATAAATTAGATTTTTCTTGACTAGTATGCAAAATATAACCTCTTAAAAATGTCTTTCTTAGACTTAGCTTAAAATTCTCAAACTAGTCTTTCTTTTCCCGAAGTATTATCAAGATTTTCAAGAAGCTTCAATAATCACAAATCTTGTGCCCAAATGGATATTACTTGATAACAATACTTTGATTACATAATATAAAAATCAAGAATTATAGTATTCATCAAGACTCTATGTCTACCATAGAAATTAACATGCTTTCACAAAAGTTATGGGAACATAATCTCCCCAGTTCTTGAAAGTCCACAAGTGAAATAACTTCTATCTCTGAAAATATACTCAAAATAGTAGGTTTAAGAGTAGCCTTATATACCTTGGAAGGAATTTCTTGAAGAGTTGGAGAAATCCCTAACCCCTACTATCGTTTCTTGAATTCGTGAGTGTAAGTTCTTAAAAAGGGTTTGATTATCTGAACGTATGGATAAGAAATAATATATTTTTTGAACTTATTTCGTATTAAAATTGACTTAGTTAGGATATGGGGTGTGACAAAAGTCAAATTTACACCTCCCCTTAAACAAACGAACCACTCTCTCTACTACACTAGTGTGAGACGCGCACTAGTGTGTTTAGCAAACTTTCACGAATTTTTTAACTTTTCAAAATTTCAGAGAAAATTCCAAGTGTAGCTCCACGTCCACTCTGCATCGCGGAAAGGGTACGAAAACCCCACTATTTTAAGCTTTCTTGAAGAAAAATAATTCACGTTTTTTCAAGTTTTTATCGAGTTGAGATCATTTTTCAACTCAATTTTTCGCACTTATCGCAAATCCAATCTCGGATTTGCAAACAGAACAAGGAAAAAATATGTTACTTTTAGGGGTATTTTCATCATTTCTCTAGGTGTTACATATACATATTTTCTCCACTCTTTAACCCATTAGAAAAATAAAATCTTAACCAATTAATTTTTATTATATTTTTTAAAGACATATTAAAGTGTTTTTCGCTTACTAGGGTATTTATAAACAAAGTTAATATATATTTTAATGAATCGACATTATCTTAATGTTTAATTTAAATCTACTTGTACATTAATATTTTCTTAACATTTCAAATATGTTTTTCAATCTGAAGATTTTCTAACAAAGATCTCAAGTAAGGTACTTTTAAAACCAACATAGAGATACAAACAAATTTAGAATGTGTTCTCCTACTTTATGCTTACAATTTGACACTATATTTTATTTGTATATACAAAATAATATGAAAAATAACGAATAAACTATTAATAAAAGTTATTCTTTTCTAGTATTACTAGCCTGTTTTAACCTTTTACAAGAGGGAGACATATTCCAATACACATCTAAATAAGAAAATTAAAGGAAAGATGAAAACATTCAAACGACTACAATCAAACCGAGAAATGATGAAAACATCCAAATGACTATAGTTAATTCTAGGAATTGAAATGAAACGAAAGATGAAGGCAATTACTAATTTTGTGTGCAGCAGCAAACAAGGTCTTCAACGTCAAAGATTCTGGTCATCATTTTCTCCGAATCCAAACTCGAAGCCGAAAAAGAAAGGACAAAATAATTCCAAATTGTATTGGTAGAAGTATGTTCCAGTTTGTTTATCAAATGAACTCACTGTTGTTTTCGATCTATGCTGAATATGTTTCTATTTGTTTATCAAATGAATTCACTGTGGTTTTTGATCTATGCTGATGTCTTTTCTAGAGGCCAAAACTCCTTACTTATAGTCAAGTTAGGACTTGAGAAACTCAAATTTGAATTCAAATTGAGACATATTCTGAGGCAAAATAAGATGAAGGTCAAAAAAGCTGAAAAATAAATCTTCAAAAATCTTGTCCTTCGTTTTTATTTTGACCAAAGCTAGAGCAAGAATTTCGCTGATGATGGCAGGGATTCGCGACAAGAGTGATGGCCGGATTTCCTGGGATGGAAAGAAAGAAGAGAATAAGTTATGGGTCTCTGAACTCCTTCCTAGATAAATGGAAAAGAAGTGGAGGAAAGAGATGAACAAAGTGATAGGTTATTCTTATTAGATTTTTTTTCTAGGAAAAGTTTTGCTGATTAAATCATGGCCGTCCGATTGTTTGATCGGTGGTCAAAAATGAACTAGGACTAAAAAATAAAATCATAATAATAAAGTATTATATATGCACTCATATGTAAAAGATAAAATCTTAAAATATATAGAACCCTTAGATCAAATTGGAGGGTTAAGAGTAGAGATAAAAAGCACAGTGCTTGCCTACGTGACATACATAGATTGGCTAATTGAAGGGTCTCTCATTGTCAAATTTTGATTAATTCAACCTATTCAAGTTATAACCAAATTTATTTATAAATCATATTTCAACTAAAAAAATATTTTATAAGAGTAATTATTTAGATAAAATTTGATCATTTTTTAAAATAAAGTTGATATGGGTTAGTAATTAAGTCTCTTTTTGAATTTCTCAGTATATTCCTCCTATCTATTATTTTAAAATATTTGAAAATATTTATTCAGGTTATAAATTAATTATTTTATATTTATTTATTTTTTTATCATCGAATGATATTTAAATTTTCATTTTCGGAAAACCAATAATGGATATGCCAAAATTTAACTTTGGAATATTTATTAGGGATAACCCTCAAATTGGACCCTAAACTTGGCACCATTTTGTAAGTTGGAACTTAAACTTTCATAGTGCACAAAT
>JAOTQJ010040614.1:0-15199 GCA_025642045.1 Solanum sejunctum
TAGTATCACTATTTACTTTCTTAAAGGCATGTTGAACGTAGGAATCCCTTATAATATATATAGAAAGCGAATAGATACAAGTTAGTTCTCTCGGACCTTATCGGCAACGGGTGCTAGTCCACCTTAATGGGATTTTGGGCAACTCAACGCGTAAGGGGAATTAGATTTAAGAAATTCGCCATTTCAGTTGCAATCGTGACTAAATAAATGTAATCAAATCGAATTTAATTGACTAATTTGACTATAAGATGAATTAATATAAATTAATTAAAAAGCTTTTGAAAATTAACGACCTGAGATAATTAATTAATTACGAAATAATAACTCCTAAAGAAATGAAATCTATTCACGAAAATATTTTTTGTATTTTTTGGAAGATAATTATTTCAAATTACCAAATTTAAAAGCTCGATAATTAATTTATACTATGTAGGATAAAAATTGGGTGTCAACAGCTGTCCCTTTCTTTGGATATGATTGATGAAAGAGATCATGAACACAGAAAATTGATAAATGCAATTTTCAGCCGACCACATTTTCATCTTCTAAAAGGATTTTGGCATGGACTTTAGGAAATTGTGGCTGGACTCTGGTTTTGGGTTTCCCACATATCTCAGGTTACATGAGAATTCAGGCCACTTGTAGTTCAAAATGCTTGATTTTATGCACGATTTGAAAGAATTCAAAAGCTATCCCAATATCGAATCATGGATAAATTGGAATGCTTGGGAATAAGATTAAGAGTATTTGTTGGAATACAATCGAGTTTTCAAAATGGATCCTGCCTACATATCATTGGACTTAGGAATCAGGCTGGTTGTAGTTCAATTCTATCGGTTAAAAAAGAGATCTCTTATTTTGAGATAACCATTGGTTTGGGAGGAGTGACAAACAAACCGAATTATGAAAAAAAGTCTTGCAACTGCTTATTCATGAATGTGGCGCGCTTCATACCCATAATTAAGAACTTACACGGATATAGTTTTCAAAAATCTTAGTATAATGTCACTCGAATTGGAAATATCACTTCTAGCGAGAGTTGAGATCACCTAGATGCGAAACTAAAGACTAACGGACCCAAAGAAATACCCATATGCCTTCTAATAGGGGTGTGGTTAGATTGTGGTGGGCGTCGTTCCTCAGCTCGCGCTCGAAAAGTTTGACACTCTTCTTCAGACTATGTCTCAGTTTGTTGCTGAAAAGAGTTCTATGTTGTGTTGCATTCTATTTGATGATGTTCACAACTGTAGTTTGTTTGAGAATACATCCTTTCGAATACTTTTGATAGAACTAAGACAAAAATTATTAGTAAGAACCATAACCTAAATATAGAGATGTTATCTTTTACCATGTTCGACGCATATTCTTCTTTTTGACATGATAGATAATAAGTCGATATGATGCAAAATGATGATGGCTTTCTCAACAATAAAGGATGATGCCTTTCTTGACAGCTTGAAAATGCAACGGCCCTCTCGGCAGTTTGAACATGCAATGGCCCTCTTAAAAATGGATGATGAAATGGCCCTCTCGGCAGCTTGAAAATAAAATGGCCCTTTTATCGATGATGGTGAAATGATCCTCTTGGAAACTTGAAAATAAAATGGACCTCTTGGCAATGATGATGAAATGACCCTCTTGGCAACTAGAAAATAAAAATGACCCTCTTGGCGATGATGATGAAATGACCCTTTTGGAAACTGGAAAACCAAAAATGGCACTCACGGCGATGATGATAAAATGGCTCTCTTGTGAACTAAAAATAAAATAGCCTTCTCGGCGTGATGATGAGATGGCCCTCTTGGCAATGATGATGAAATGACCTCTAGGCAACTGAAAAATAAAAATGATCCTCTTGGCAACTTGAAAATAAAATGATCCTCTTGGTGATGATGATGAATTGACCCTCTTAGCGATGAGTATGCAATGACCCTCTTAG
The DNA here is from genome assembly GCA_025642045.1 of Solanum sejunctum. NCBI lineage: Eukaryota > Viridiplantae > Streptophyta > Magnoliopsida > Solanales > Solanaceae > Solanum > Solanum sejunctum. Next base: position 1,940 of record JAOTQJ010040614.1, read on the forward strand.
CAATGAATAATGAAATGGCCCTCTCGATAACTTGAAAAATAAAATGGCCTTCTCGGCGATGAATGATAAAATGACCCTCTTAGCAATAATGATGAGATGTCCCTCTTGGCAATGATGATGAAATGACCCTCTTGGCAACTGAAAAATAAAAATGGCCCTCTAGGCAACTTGAAAATAAAATGACCCTCTTGGCGATGATGATAAAATGTCCCTCTTGGCGATGATGATGAAATAGCCCTCTTGGCGATGAATATGCAATGGCTCTCTTTGCGATGAATAATGAAATGGCTCTCTCAGCATCTTGAATGATGAAATGTCCATCTTGAGGTAATTGAAAAATAAAATGGCTTTCTGGGGGCAAATGAAAAATAAAATGGCCCTCTGGGGGCAACTAAAAAATAAAATGGCCCTCTCGAGGAAACTGAAAAATAAAATAGTCCTCTGGGGGCAATTGAAAATAAAATACACTCTGGGGGCAACTGAAAAATAAAATGCCCTCTAGGGGCAATTGAAAAATAAAATGTCCCTCTGGGGGCTACTGAAAAATAAAATGACCCTCTAGGGGCAACTGAAAAATAAAATGGCCCTCTGGGGCAACCAAAAAATAAAATGCTCGTCTTGGCAACGTTTGCGGTGCGTTATGGCTGAAGATTTTGACATCATCATCTTTGTGATTTCGTTATTCTTGCATCCAAAGAAAAATTCTTAGTTTCAAACGAAATGATCTCTGTTGATTCCTTAATTGTTTGCTCCCTATCTCATCTTTTGGCGTACCACTTCGACCACCCACCTCTTGGTAGACAAAAGACAAACACACATTTTCATGAAATATTTGACACATAAAAGTTTAAGTATGACAAGTTTTGAAAAGGATTTTGAGAAAAGGTCACTGCCAACTGTCACGTCGCGTAGAGCTTAGATGAACACAGCTTCTAACATAGTTTTCTCGTGCACCACAATCACCTTTGAATTTATGATTTGGCTGAGGATCTTCAATGTTGTTGTCAGACTTCTAACAACACTTGATAAAATTTTTTAGGATTACCTCAAAAATTTTTATCCCAGTTAAATATCGTAACGAATCACCAACTTGTAGAAGAATCCTGAGAATTTTGAGATCTCCTCAAAATTCTATCCCAGATGAAATTTTGAAATACCTCAAATTCTGATTTATCAGGAATGGATCTTTTTGTTCAAAATTTTTTAGTTCCTCCCAAAGATTCTATCTCAATTTCCTTTATGGGAGTGTGATCGAGCCGTCGTGGTACCTACGTATCTCGTTGAGTCATGAATCAGGTCAAACGTAGTTCCACTTTGGAGGAAAAAATATAAAATTTAAATAAGAAAATAACTGAGGTCGATATAGGAAAATAACTCAGGTCGATATAGGCCGCCTACATATCTCATTCTTGAGAATTCAAGTTAAACATAGTCCAAAAGTAAAAGGGATAATAAAAAGAATAAGGGGATGACCGAGGTCGACGTAAGTCATCCACGTATCTCGTTCTTGAGAATTCAGGTCAAACATAGTTCATTACATGGAGAATTAATTTTAAAATGCTGAAAGTCATTACAAGCAAAATAATGCAACACAAGAAAAAGAGTACAAAAAATTTTAAACCTTCAAACATAATATCTCTTGATAGCGTTTGAACTAATTAGTTTTGGCCACTCTTGACCATCCATCTCTGACAAAATCAATGCTCTTCCTGGCAACACCTTCCGAACCATGTATGACCTTTGCCAAATTGGTGTAAATTTTTCTTTATATTCACCTTGATTAGGAAAGATGCGTTTGAGAACCAATTGCCCAACTTTAAACATTCGAGGTCTCACTCTCTTATTGAAAGCATGAATCATTCTTTGTTGGTATAATTGGCCATGGCAAACAACAACCATCCTTTTTTAATCAATTAAGGTCAAATGTTTGATTCGATTACAAACCCAACCAACATTACTCAGCTCAGCTTCTTGAATGATTCTTATTAATGTTATCTCAACCTTGGCAGGTATTACTACTTCAGATCCATATACTAACAACTATGGAGTTACTCTAATCGATGTCCTAATGGTTGTGCGGTAATCCAATAAAGCATATGGTAACATTTCATGCCATCCTCGGTGCTTGTCAATCATTTTCCTTAAGATCTTTTTGATATTCTTGTTGGCGGCTTATATAGCTCCGTTCATCTGCAGACAATATGCTATTGAGTTTTGGTGAGCAATTTTGAATTGCTCACATATCTCTTTCATTAAATTACTGTTGAGATTTGTCCTATTATCAGTGATGATAGAATCTGGTATCCCAAATTGGCATATTATGTTGTTGCACACAAAATCAGCTACAACTTTCTTTGTAACGGACTTGTAGGAGTCTGGTTGTATCCATTTGGTAAAGTAATCAATTGCAAAAGAAATCTATGACCATTTTAGGTAGCTAGCTCAATCTGACTAATAACATCCACACCACCAACTACAAACGACTAAGGAAAACTCATAGCTTTGAGTTCATGAGGAGGTACCCGAATCAAATCACCATGTATGTGGCATTGATGGCATTTTTGTACAAACTTGCAACAATCATATTCTATAGTCATCTAAAAATACTCGAAGAACCTTCTTCGCTAAAGTAAGTCCACTCATATGAGTGCCGCAGATCTTGACATGTACCTGTTCAAGAAGTTTCGTAGCTTCTGTGGCATCAACACATCTTAGGAGGCCCACATCTAGGGTCCTTCTATAAAGAATTTCCCTGCTTGGAAAGAAATTGTTAGCTAGTCGGCGTATGGCCTTCTTCTAATTGGAAGTACCATGGAAGTAACACTTCGGGATATGTTTCAATGTCCAAATACTTTTTTATGTCAAAATAGCAAGGTTTTCCATCTGTTTCTGCTTCAATGTGTGAACAATGGGCAGGTTGCTTTTTCAAATATCTCTCCATGGGATCAATATATGTCATGTCTGGATGCTGGATCATTGAAGAAATAGTGGCACGGGCATCAACAAACTCATTCTACACCCTTGGAGTATGCTTAAACTCGATCTTTCAAAATCTCTTGCACAACCTATATACTAGTTGTACATATGGTACGATCTTTGGATTCTTTACAACCCATTCTCCTTGAACTTGATGAATTAGAAAATTCCAATCCCCAATAACTAATAACTCTTGGATATTCATGTCGAAGGCCATTTCGATGCCAAGAATGCAAGCTTCGTATTCAGCCATGTTGTTGGTGTAACGAAATCGAAGTTTTGTAGCCATAGGATAATATTGGTCAAATTCTGATACCAAAATTGCGCCAACTCCACTACCTTGGCAATTTACCGCTCCGTCAAAGAACATTCGCCATCCGGGATATTCCTCACAAATGTCTTCTCCTGCAAATGATACTTTTTCATCTGGAAAGTAAGTTCTAACTGGCTCATATTCATCATCAACTGGACTTTCTGCAAGATGGTTAGCTAAAGCTTGTGCCTTGATTGCTTTCTGAGTCACGTACACGATATCAAACTTACTCAAAAGCATTTGCCATTTGGCTAACCTTTCGTGTTGGCACTGCCTTCTGAAAGATATACCTCAATGGGTCCATCCTCGAAATGAGATTAGTGTATGAAGATGCCTTAATTTTTGAGCAACCCAAGTCAGAGTGCAACAAGTTTTCTCCAAATAAGTGTATCGGGCCTCGTATGGAGTAAACATTTTGCTTAGAGAGTAGATTGCTCGCTCCTTCTTCCCCGTTTCATCATGCTGGCCAAGAACATATCCAAATGCATTATCTGAGATAGATAGGTACAACAATAATGGACTTCCTTCTCGTGGAGGGACCAATACTGGTGCATTGGAAAAGTATCTTTTGATGGTATCAAAAGCATTTTGACATTCTTTGGTCCATTTTGTAAATGCATCCTTTCTCAATAACTTAAAAATGGGCTCCCACATCATCGTAGGTTGAGCTATGAATCAACTAATATAATTCAATCTTCCCAAAAAATGCATAACTCCTTTCTTCGTCCTTGGAGGAGGAAATTCATAGATTGCTTTTATTTTGGAAGGGTCGAGGTCAATACCTCTTCTGCTGACAATGGACCCCAACAATTTACCAGCAGGCACTCAAAAAGCACATTTGGCAGGATTTAATTTCAGGCTATATCAGCGCAGAAGGTCAAAGAACTTCAAGTGAGTTAGATATCTGAACTCTCGCAGGACTTGATGATAACATCATCTACATACACCTCAATCTCTTTGTCAATCATATCATGAAAAAGAGTTATCATAACTCTCATATAAGTAGCTCTAGCTATTGATAAAATGGCATCACTCGATAATGATACACACCCCAAAGCGTGATAAAAGCTATTTTTTCTGCATCTTTTTCATCCACTAGAATTTGGTGATAACACGCAAAATAATCCATGAATGACTGCATCTCATGTTTGGCACAATTATCAATAAGAATGTGGATATTTGGTAATGAAAAATCATCCTTGGGACTGGCTTTATTGAGATCTCTGTAGTCAATACAAATCCTAATTTTTCCATCTTTTTTGGGCATCGGAATAATATTGGCTAACCAAGTGGGATATTGTGTCACATCCACTGCTTTGGATTGTATTTGCTTGGTAACCTCTTCGTTGATCTTTAGACTCAAATTTGGTTTGAATTTTTGAGTCTTCTGCTTCACTAGACTGAATCCTAGATTGATCGACAATTTATAAAAAAACAATGTCTGTGCTTAATCCTGGCATGTCATCATAGGACCAAGCGAATACAGATATCTATGTATTCTTTGAGCAGGCTAACAAGATCTCCTCTCTGGGCATCTTTCAAATGAACACTGATTCTAGTCTCTTTAATATCTTTTTCGCTTCCTAAGTTCACAGTTTCAATTTCCTCCAAGTTAGGCTTATCTTGATTTTCAAATTATCTCTGTTCCTCAGCGAGGTGTTCGGGCATCATGGTTCACTCGTCATAGTCTTCAAGCTCATTGTCATCTATTTTATTTTGTTCATTTAGCTTATGAAATGACATGACACTGACAAGTTTAAAGTTGTTTTTACTGAAATCATAAATAACATAGTTAGATAGAAAAATTGAAATGATAAGATGGATAGTAAATAAATTTTTAAATAAATAGAGCTTTTTATTCAATAAAAATTGTAAACTTTAGCTATAACCATGGGTCAATTTGCCTTCTTGAAACATCATGAGGGAAATTTTAAAACACAACAAAACAAAAATAGAGGTGGGTTTCAGACCTCCTCCGAACCACCACCATTTTGAAAATAAGTAGTTAAGTGAGTCTCCATCTACCAAGACGAACGGGAGATCAAAAGCAGGGTAGATGTCCAATTCTTTACTTGCTCGTCCGGCCCCATCTGTCGAATCCCTGAGGTCTCTGCTACATCATCCATAATAGCATCAAGTTCTTCAAAAAGTTTCCAAATTCCTTCCCCTAGACTGTCATCATTGACATATTCTTGTACTGGAAATGACTGGTATAAATGAGGTATCGGCCTAGCTAGTGCCTGATTAACTTTCTTGTTAGATGCCTCCCGGTCATCATCTTCTAAGGTAACACAATGCAAACCAAACTTTAACAGCTTCATTGATAACCAGATGGGCTCGACGATGCCTTGCAAGTATTTTCCCAGCCCAAACCTGGTTGAAACCCATTTCTGAGCATAACTGTGGCTATCATCTTGTAGACAGCTGGCATAGAGGGTTCAAGAGCCAAATCATCATCGATGGCATTCACTATCTATACAGTGTAAATAATCAGATCCTCTAGTAACATTATAGACGATTGATGAATGCATGCTTGAGTGACATCCCTCACCATAAATGACCACTTCACTATCATTCCACATAAACTTTATTATCTGATGAAGGGTGGAGGGCACCGCTCCAACTATATGAACCCAAGGCCTTCCCAACAACATGTTGTAACTAGTGGTAATGTCCAACACTTGGAATTCAACTACAAACTAAGCAAGTCCTACATGGATGACTAAATTCACAGCTCCCAACGTGTCTCTTTGACCTCCATTGAAAGCTCTCACATTAACCTGGTTCTAATGAATCTTTCCAATGTCAAAATTCAGTTATTTAAGGGTAGAAAAAGGACATATGTTCAGTCCAGATCCATCATCAAAACACGATTTAGAATCATATCTCAGTATTTAATTATCACGTGTAGTACTCTATTATGCATTAATCGTTTAAATAGCAATTCTTCATCGCTAAAACTGATGTAATGTCCTCGGCCGACTTGGCTTATTGTAATTGCAAGATTATCACTATTTGTTCCCATGGGCACATAAACATCTTCTAATACTTTCACCAATGTTTGCCTATGTCATTGTGAACTCATCAACAGTGCCTATATAGAAATTTGGGATGACATCTTCTCTAAATGCTTCACAATGAAATATTCCTTAGGCTGTATTTTTCTCCAAAATTCTTTCGCTTCACTTATTAGCCTTTTATGTTGATCTTTCTTGGTCGGTCCTTACACTAATTCTTCCGACGCATAACATCTACCAGATCTGGTTAGTCCTTGTGTGTTGGCAATTTCAATTACAAACCTCTTTTGAGCAGGAACTCTCTTTGGTATCAAAGTAACAACTTTTGGAGGTTTTAGGATCACAAACTTTGGTTTCTCAGAAATGCATAAAGATGCTACATTCTTCTCTAGACTGTCAACATTATCCGGGACTATTGCTTTAGTCACATACCAATCCTCTTCTCTCTCAATCATATCGACAGTGTTTCCTCCATGATTTGGCAAAGAATTATTGTTGACATTAGGAGAGGCGGTCTGAAGAACAACCACGTCGTGATCAATCAAACCTTGGATCTTGTGCTTTAGATTTATGCAGTCTTCAGTATCGTGTCCAATACTATTATCATGATAAGCACATGTTTGATCGCCTATGAAGAATCGAGAGTTTGTGTCTACTGGTATTGGAGGGATAGGATGGATCATTCCTGTAGCTGATAACCTTTCAAATAATTTTGTCCGACTTTCGACAAGTGGAGTGAATACCCTAGGAGGCCTCTTTTTCGAACTTGGACGAGAAGGGTTATAATTATTTTGTGAAGGTGGGGGCACTTAATGGTAATTTGGAATTTTTGGTAGGAAGAAAGGGGGGTTTGAAATCTTGGATAGGGTTGGTTTCGGTAGCTTGGTTGTGGGGTTTGGTAGTTTGGGTGGAGTAATTGGCAGGAGAATTTTGGTTAATTGGTTGAACATTTAAGCAGTTTGGTGATGAAGATTGATAATTCGAGTGACTACTTAGGTATTATGAAGAGGCTTGGTGTATTATGGGTGGAGTTTGGTATCCAGGAAATGAACTTTGAGAAGAGTGAAGGTAGGTTTAGAAGGGTGCAAATTTTCTAGGATTATTGCTAAAAGGTCTATTCTTATTTGGTGTATAGGAAATAGATGACACATCCTCTCTCTTCTTCCTCGATAATCCTGAGGATCCAGCTGGATTAGACACACGAGCAATCTTTCCTGCTCTGAGCCCATCCTCAATAGTCTTCCCTATCTTGACAATCACAGCGAATTTTTCCCCAATAAGCAATATCATTCTGTTGTAGAACTCTGGCACCTGGATGCGTATAAATATTTTGGTGACCTCTTTCTCAAACATGGGAGGTCGAATCCTGACAGTCTATTTCCGCCATCTATGTGCATACTCACGATAACTCTCAATAGTTTTTTTTTATTTTTTCTAAGGAATATCGATCTGGAACAATCTCGACATTATAAGCGAATCTCTCAACAAAATTGGCCATAGCTCTCCAACTAGCCTATTAGTCCATTTCTTGGGAAATAAACCATTCCATGGCCTCCCTGCTCAAGCTCCGACTAAAAACTCTCAGCAATAACGCTTCATTCTTTCCTACACCTACAAAATGATCACAATAGGCTCTCAAATGGGCGAAAGGATTTCCAGCTCCATCGAAAATACCAAACTTTAATATTTTGAATCCTTCTGGAAGGTTCAAATCAGGATGCATACACAGATTCTCGTAGTTCAATCCTGCAACATCTGGTGCAACGTGAAATTATTTCATAGCCTTTGCAATTTTTTCATTTATGATCAACTTGGTCATTTCTTCCTTAGCCTTCCACTCTTTTTCCTTCTACTCATAATGATCAATTTTTGGGTATGTGGCATATGGAATATGTGTCTCGAGAAGGATGGGAATATGGAAAAGAACTTTAAGAGGTGAGTGTTGAGTGGGAAGGGGATTTTGGCTGCATTGTTCTTGATACTTTGGAGGGGCTATTTGGGGATTAGTATTGACGTTTTGAGACATGTGAAGGCTTGTATATTGTTGGCATTAGGATTTTGTAGTGGAGGAGGTGTATGGCGTGAAGAGTTGGCATGATATGCAATAGATAAAGGGTAGGTTCACAAGTTTGGTTTAGATGGGGAAAAAGGAATGGAGGCCTTTTATCGTTAGGACCAGGAAGGTTAGCAGAAATGACCAAGTTCATCAAGTCTTGAGCCTTTTGCATCTCAATCCTCATCTCAGCTACTTGCTGCATAAGCTGTCCAATTAACTTGTATTGCTCAGCAATAACAGGATCTATTACGGTAATTTCAGTCGAGCCCATATCCTCATTGTTTCCGGCCATAGTTGTTGCGAACCTTTGATAGGGTAAAGTGTGGATGGTCGGCCAACTTATCAACACAGATCAATTCTAATTACTTTACAAAAGAATAACAATTGAAAAGGAAAGTAAGTTTCTTTGAATTGGCATGTAATACAAGATAGCACACATGAATACACAACAGTTATAGCAGGTAGCACAAAAATTATTATTGCATGTCCTAAATGCAGGTGGCTCTTTTATCCCCGAGGTAGGCTTATACGCCAAATATATGAGATTATGATAGATCGATCCAAGTCATTGAGGCAAATTGAGTTTGAAGGATAAAAGATTAAATACTAATAAAAGAGTACATGGCTAGGATTACAAGGTCAATATTAATATTACAATAACATAGCATAAGGAAAACACTAAGACTTGGCCTAGATCTGCTTCTTATCAAGATCAGATGATGCTTCAATATTGTTCAGTCCCGCTTCCATATTCTTCAAATGCTGCATTATATTCGCCATTTGGACCCACATCCTTGGAGTGATTACGTTAGTTTCGAGACAAGTATGTCGTATCCAAATTGTCATTCCGACATCTTCAAAACCTTGCTCACATTTCGAAGCCACACTTGATATTCTGGAGTAGTTCTTGCTGGACCATTTCCTAGCTCTATAGTGATAACACTATCTCACTCATGAAGAATCTCTCCAACTCTAGAGACTTCAAAGTCCGATCCAAAGAAAATTTCAGAAACTCGCATGTCTGCTCGAAGAGAAATTACTTGCATTTGACCGAACTGTAGAGCACGCGTATAGGAGCATATGGCTGAAGTCCTTTTAACCCAATAAGCTCGATGCAGTATGACCCTCTATATCTTATATAAGCAATGGAATATGAGAGCAATGGATACTTCTATTGGATTTGGTCACTAGTGCGGGAAACCAAGAATTCATGCTAATCATCGGTACCAACTAGAGAAACAAATCATTTCATCCTATCATAAAACTCTCGAATATGATTGGTATCACTATAGCATATGTCTAGCATATTTTCTCGGTGGTAGAAATGTTCTATTGCCTATATTTACAAAAGAAGATTACAATCTTCAAAGAAGTTTGTTTTTCCTCTTTACATTTTTCAAGAGCTCGGAGAATTTCTACTAAAATCATAGGAACTAAGGTGAGTTCTTCGCCATCGACTCCCTCAAAAAGTACCCTAGCCATAGAACACGTACTAATCTTTCCATGTTCTCTTGGAAACACCAAAGTTCTAAGTAAAGCCACAGCAAATACGATATGCCGCCTAGTTTGCCAATGGCCAGAAGTGCAAGAGAATTCCTTTTTGAACAATTTGTAGTTATCTTAATGCACATATCTCTCATATCTAAGTAAACCCAATTATGTTCAAAGCATCCCAATTTTTTGGTATTCTTCAACCCTAAGTAACGAAGAATTTTTCTTCCTGATTGACTATGGGGAATAATTTGACCTCTCCTTAGATATTACAAATCGATGAAATAATTTATTTATTCCAATGTAAATGTTAACTCAAAGTGGCTAAACATAAATATGACATGATCAGGATCCCAAAATGAAACCAATGCTCTAATTATGTGCTTGTCGGAAGAGATACTGAATAACTTAGTGAGGAACCCCACCCAATTCATAATAGTTAATTTCTCACCAAGGTTGAAACGTTCACACCATGCTTTCAACTTTTATGGGATACCTTCAATTATTCTAATTTGGAAAATTGGCGGGACGGGATCCATCCTTCAAAAATTAAAATAATCTCCAAACTCATTATGCCAAAATCAAACTTGGATCGGTCTATCATGATCACGTTACACCGAATATGCTTTGTTGGTCGTTGGATCGTGAAACCCGTCAACGTATGGGCGGATTTTTCTAAATGTGGAGTTGATGTTGAACATCAATCCACCTAAGGCATATGCATGCATGACCTAAATCAATAGAGGTAGTATAACTCTATCCTATGTTTTTTGAGATTGGCTCACCTAGACAATAGGTTCCGAGTAGACAACTCAAGTGAGGAGACTACGCGGCCACATGAGAAAAGATCCGAACACTTCACACATATGCCGACTCTACTAAATTTTGGATTTTTGTTTTGAAAGAAATTTGTGGTTGCGCAAAGCACACCTTGCGTGTATCTGTGATAGTGCCAAGTTTCTAGCATTGGAGAAAATATGAGCAGAATGACAACTTATATTTGAATTAAACAGATAAAGCAAGTAATGAAATTAAAATTACTAATTATTACAAACCAAATAGTTAGTCCAACAACCTAATCTATGGTTAGAACCTAATTAATTTTTCCAGCAGAGTCGTCAATTATGTTATTTGGAGATTTGGATATTTCAAAAATTCGATCTTTGTTACTTAATTGATTAGTAAATCAAATTTTCAAAATTAAACAGAGTCGCCACTTGATTTTTAGAAAAAAATCAAGAAAACCCTTAAAATATTTGTAAAAGGCTTTAAACAAAAAAAATCTTTTAAAAATTCAAAGAAAAGACTCGGATTTACATTTCCACTTCAAAAAGATTTTATGCACTTAAAATGACTGCTAACACGCGATTATCTAACAATTAAGAAATTTTGACTAACTTTGAAACAATTGACTTAAAAATGACTAAAAGACTTAAAACATATTTTAGGAAATTCTAAACAATTTAAAACTTAACTATATTTGACAAGTTTGGACTAAAATACTAAAAGAGGCAAATAATTCCACAATTTTTATAAAAAAAATAAAAGAAAAACTTAAGCAGTTTAAACAAGTAAAAATTCGCAAGTACTGGAATATTGCAAAATCTTAAGGCAAAACATTTTGCAACATTGTTTCGAAAAATCTAATCCACGAAAAATAACATAAATTGCTTTGACGTGTCAGGGAATTTAATCAGGTTAAAACAAATACACTAAAATAAATTAGCATTAGAGTTAGTGTACAAGAAAACAGGTATCGCAAAAATATACAAGTGAGATAAGATAAAATTGGGCTTTCGCATGCCCAATTTATCAAAATCTGTCCTAACTTCTAAAATTTGGGCCTGTCAAGCCCTTAGAATTCTTGTTGCTGGCTCCAGGTTGGGCTTTTGGCCCATATTTTCTGCTTGTATACACTGAGTGTATAACAATGTATAACAACCTGCTTTTCCTGTACCTCTATCCGTATATCGCTAGATTTAAACCCCCTGTGACAACTTCTTCTTCCTATGACTCGATAGGGCTGATTCGAAGGAGAAAGTTGGGTTTTTTCCCAACCCGAAATGCAAGGAAAGAGTCCCATGGACTCGAATCTACATTCAGATGCACGAAAGAAGAGAGAAGTAAGGCCCGTAAAATATTCATAATGACATAATAAGACATTCTTAACAATTTGAATCTAAACATAGGAAGATCATATTGTCAATAAAACTTTGATAAATAAGATCTGGCATTCCAATATTATAAAAATATTAATAACTAAGAGGAAATAGAGAGCATGATGAAGTCTAATTGGTGTAAACACATAGGAGCAAGCAGGTGGCTTGTATAAGGTCAAACTCTCTTGTTCATATTTGACAACTAGTGAATGTATTATTAATGCATATGGATGCCGAAACACAGTAGCTATATGAGCTAGACTAAGTGAATTATGCTAGCATGAATCAACCAACTCATATCTCAAAGATGCTACTTCCGATGTTAACAAGCTTGAGTAAATAAGACTAGACCCAACAATAACATACACACACATGGATGAAAGGATCCAAACGAAATTAATGTTAAACCTAAAACCAAACACAGCATACACAAACTCAAAATTAGTTACTCGATCAATGATAAAGAGAAAAATACTCAAGTTTTAAGTTCATATGATTGTTACTAGATGGAAGTGGCTTCGATGTAACAGGCAAAGTCCATTCATAAAGAGGCAAACCAACCTAAAATATAAGGAACTAACACCAGAAAAGCAAACTAACATATACCTTGAACATTAGATAGCCCTATGCCTCACATATTAACAACAATCAGGAACTTTACTAAGAAGAATAAGAAAAATTTCAGAACATTAAGAACTAAATCACTGGAACCAATCAGCTAGTGAACTGCAAATTACACCATTCTTTATCCTTTTAAAATGTCTGGAACCAGCCGCTTTATGTTTTTAAACATAGGGGTTAGGCTGCGTACATCCGACCCCCCTCACCCCGCAATGAGCAGGAGCCTTTGGAGGCACTGGGGTATGTTGTTGTTGTTTATCCTTTTAAAATGCTGGTGAAAAGCAAGACATCAAGACAGGGACAATCCAATGCATTTTTGGAGCAAAAAAAGGCGTGAACTTGTCATATCTTAGAGCAACAGCGTGACATCAATGCAACAGCCTGTAGCAGTGACAAAATCTACTAAACATGCCTAATTCTTAAGCGATTAACACAACTAATTTGAGAATTAGCGATCAGTGTTTGTAGCAAGCAATTTGAGGGAGGTAAAAAGAGCTTAAAAGATAAACTACCGGGTGTTCTAGTCAATAAGCAAGGCTTCCCCATTGAAATACAAGCAAACTACCGGGAGTTCTAGTTAAGCTAAACAAAAGACATTAGCATGCCAGACTTTCCAAAATCCTAAAA
>JAOTQJ010040635.1:0-15198 GCA_025642045.1 Solanum sejunctum
TTTTATTAAGCATAAAAAAAAATTATAGATAAATTATTTTTAATTTTAATAAGATAATATTTTTTTAAAAATGAATAAAAAAAATATTATATAAAATAGAATAAATAAATAATAAATAAATAAAAATAAATGAAGTATTTGACAACTTTATGTTGCTTTTTCAATGATATGCTATGCCCAAACTTCATACGATAAAAGTAATTTTAGCGTAGTAACTGCGTGATTTTTTTGTAGGCATATGAAAAAGACTGAAGAATATTTGTGTGGCTCCCCTTTTTTTTCACTTTTAAGTTATTTTTTTGACTATAAAAATTAGGGTTCACATATTTTTAAAATAAATTTTATTTATTTAAAATTTAATATTTAATTATAAAATATAAAATTTATTTGAAGTTTCAAATTTGATAAACAACTTGTCTAAAAACCCTCTAAATAGGAAAATAAGAGCCTCTTGCATATGCGTAAGAAAGGACCGAGAGAAAGATCTGATTTTAGGAAGGTCATAATTTTATTTGTCATGTTTTAAATGGAGTTCAAAATTAGTTATTGCGGAATAAAATTACATTTAATTTTATGTGCCGATTCATTTTACACTTTATAATCTTATGTATAACTTTGTTTTCTAACTTATTTATAAAATAATAGTATATTTAAATATGAATATTATTTCTCATATTATTAAAAATATATATAATTAATTATTATAAAAATTAATATTACTGGAACCACAACATATGCTATCATAACTAGATGGAAACATTATTTATGTATGAAACATAATTATAATTTATTGATTGTAAGGGCTTTGTTGTCCAATATATATTTTTATATATGCTTATTTTTCTTTAACACTTTGTTTGTAAGGTTGTTATATATTATTTTATAATATATTATATTTTATTGTATTGTATTATATTTTACTGTATTATATTATTCTGGTTACTATAATGTTTGGATATATTGTATTGTTCTTCGTCATTGCATAACAATACATTCATAATTTTAATGATAAACTTACCAAAAATTGCAGAGTATATGGTAGATACCATGAAAAGATAGAGTAAATGATAAAGTAGAATTATTAATTAAATAAATAAAATAAAAATAATAAGAATATATTAAAGTAACGACGAAATCACACTAAATCAATTGTTACACAAAATGAGTCTTTTTGATGTTAGCTAACGATGGAATCAAATGATACGATATAATAAAATTTAAATAACAATCAAACAAATATTATATTTAAATTAATAATATAATACAATATAATGAATAATAATCATTCAAACAAAGGGTAAGTATTGTACTAAGTGATCAAAATATTGATCATCTTATTTTTTTATCTTTTAAATAAATTATAAGTGAATTTCTCAAATAATTTATTGCAATGCTTTTTACTGTCAAATATTAGAAATTTGTTATTATTTTTTATCTATATTCGGAATCAAAATTTTAATATGCGTTCGTGATTCTAGTTCGTCAAATTTATTTGGCTCTAAAATAGCTCCGCTCTTAAATTTATCAATTGAAATAATTAAATAAAAAATAAAGAGACGCCTTTTGCTTTCTTGGTAAGCGAACACTGCTGACGTTCAGCTCAAATCTCTATCTTTTATTTTGATCTTTTCATTAATAAATATTTAATCACAATAGTAGAAATACACCAAATTAAATTTCAACCACAAATTTAATAAGACACCATGTGTCCATGTCACTACGCCAAACCTATCTTGACAAGTAATGGAGAAAGGTGTAATGAACCGGAAAAGCTATAATGGGTAAAGAATGATTGGAGACAAATGATTATGTCACGACAGAGGTAATAAATGCATCAATGATTATACAGTAAAGTAGCAGTAGACAAAGTAACATGATTTTTTGGTTATACAAGCTAAGTTATAGGGTTTGCTTAACATGAATTTCTAAGGCATTTTGTAGAAATAACGCTTCGATGTTCCAATATTTTTCTTTTGGCTGAGATTTAATTAAACGAATAGCAGCAAGATCAAATTTTGGCTATGAATCGGACTCTAATGTTGTAAGTTTTCAGGTAATGTAACTTGTTTATTTGTTTGGATGTCAATTATGTTGGTTAATTGCTATGATAGTAAATCTCAAATTTTATTTGAAAGGAAGAAGAGAGAAAAAACAACATAGATCTACTCTTCATTTTTTATACAAATAATTTTTTGTTATAGATTTGTCAACCTCAAACTGTGCGATGTTAAATTTTAGTAACGAATAATTGTGAATCAAAAAAGTAATTTTGCTTTTCGAAAGAGCATTTGTATTATATTGATGGGAGAACACAACTTTCAAGTGCTTAAATATTGAAACATTTCTTCCAATTGTTAAAGTGTTGAGAAGAAGACAAGCCTCACACTATCATCATTGCCGCTCACATGATTTCAACTTCAGAGTTGTCATGACTTTATTTCTCGAGTCATGATGGTACATACTATCATTCGTCAATAGGTAAGTCAACTCATAATTTGAAATAAGTGATGAGTTTAAGGATAGTAACCACATGAAAGTAGTTAAGTAAGAACGACAACAGATAAACCAGATGCAAACCAAAAACAACAACATTACCCTAATGCCTCAAAGGCTCCCCCCATTGCGGGGTAAGGAGGGGTCAGATGTACGTAGCCTAACCCCTATGTTTAAAAACATAGCGCGACTATTTCTGGATAACTCATGATGAGCGTCGAAAGTCACATGTATAAAGTTTTCGATAAAAATGTACAAGTCTCAAAAGTGGACCAAAAATATATAAAAAACAAACTTGTCTTAAAGAACAAAAGACGAGCTACAAAATGAGAAGGAGAGAGATAATGATCTAGGACTTCATGTGCTCACCCTCACATCCAAAATAGGTTGTTGCAAGCTCAATGTGAACATTGGTAGCTAGTTCTTGGACCTACATCACAAAATCAAATGTGGATTACAGTATGAGTACCATAACAACACGTACCCAGTAAGCAATAAAGGTTGACTGACAAAAAAAAAATAAAAGAAATATGAAATGTTAGAATTTCACACAAACAAAGGTAAAGAATGGAAAGTAATAAAGAAATGCACACGAGTGCAATAAATAAAGACAAGAACTAAGTACAACTGACTAAATGTAATTGGGTCTCCATAAGCTTAAAAGGTACACTCATTATAAGACCCCACCTATGAGGGTTATGAGAGATGTAGGAAAATGAGCTTTGGAATTTTTTGGAAAATTATCAGTGTTTACGAGAGGATTTTATGAGTCGTAAGATGGACTATGACTCGTATATGGTTTCACAGTACTAGGTTTCTAGATGGTCCTCGAAAATCCAACATATCACGTTGAGTAGAGTCTTCTTCATAGTTGTGAAGTGCGCCACAACTATGAATAAGAGGCTTTGAGGCATTTTAGGAAATAAATCACTTTTTCATAATCCATGCTGTGCGGTAAAGCTAAATCTTCTAAGGTTTATTTTTGATTCCTATCTGTTACATTTTGAAAATATGTCTCAAGTTATTCAGAATGGTGACAAGATGGTAACCATCCCTTGCTTGTGGATCAGCTTCCTAACAATGCATATCAAATGCGAAGATTCACAATGTTTTATGGCTATTAGCCAAAGTTGTAACCGCTCAACTCAACATGCAGGCGGGTGCCCTCGATATTTTGAAGGCTAAGAGGGCCAAAGTTGATGGTGCTTCATCTTCTATAGCCAACCGGTGCCTAAGTACAAAAAGGAAAGGCTCCCTTTTGCCACTTGTCAAGGGTGTGGCAAGAGGCATCAATAAAAGTGTTTGGCTGACATTGAGGGTTGTTTCAGGCGTGGCAGTATTTCAGCATAAGGTGAGAGATTTCCCTATGGCCTCCGAGGAAGGTAGAAAATGGGCTCAATTTGAAAGTAGGATCCCATGTGCTAAGTTCGATGGTAAAGAAGCACTAAATCCTCCTAGGTGCCCAAAATATAGAAGAAACTGTGTCGACACATGTTTGATAAACGCGGTGCATACTTTTGGGGTGGCAAGATGAGCCACAAGATTATTGATTGTCCATATGCTCAAAGGAAGGGTAAAGACGATCATCCTCAAGGACATGGTGCTCATGGAACTCAAAAGGCGCAAGGTGGAGCCAAGGGTGTTGGTGCTATTTTTCCTAAGTGTAGAAAGTGTGGGAAGAACCATGGTGGCATTTGCCGGAGATGGCTGGGTGGTTGTTTTGGTTGTGGAAAAATGGGGCACCAAATCGCTGAGTATCCTTATGTTGCTACATAAGAGAGGGTGTCTTCATAGTCGAGTGGTTCTAACAGGGCAAGTACAAGATGCCCAAACTAGAGGAGAAGGTATATGGAAACCGACTATATGATCATGAAGAGAGACAAGAGGCGGATGAAGCCCTCAATGTTGCCACAGGTATGTTAAAAGTTTATGATTATGATGTGTATGCTTTATTAGATCAAGATGCCACTCTTTCTTTCATTACTCCATTTGTTCCTAATAGATTCTATGTGTGCCCCAAATTATTGTGTGAACACTTTGAGTTGTCTACCCTCGTTGGTGAGTCCATTATCACTACAAGAGTCTATAGGGGTTATCCGGTGTCCATATTTCATAGAGTCTTGCCTTATGATTTTGTTGAGCTTGACCTGGCAGATTTTGATATCATTCTTGGGATGAATTGGTTACATGCATATCATACTTCCTTGATTCTAGAACCCGCAAGGTTAAGTTCTAAATTCCTAATGAGCCCGTCCTTGGGTGAGAAGGTCATAATATAGCAGTGAAGGGTAGATTCATCTCTTGTCTTAAGGTCTGAAAATTGATTTCTAAGGGTGGTATTTACCATCTTGTAAGTGTTAGGGGCATTGAGTCTAGAGTCTCTCCTATTAAGTCAATTTCAGTGGTCAACCAGTTTCTTGATATCCTTCTCGATGAGCTTCTTGGTATTTCTTCCAAAAAGAAAATAGATTTTATTATAGACCTTCTCCCTGATACTCAACTCATTTTCCTTCCTCCTTACTATATGGCACCGATAGAGTTAAAGAAACTATAGGATCAATTGAAATATTTATTGGAGAAGGACTTTATAAGGCCCAATAAGTCACGTTGGGGTGCACCAGTGTTGGTTGTAAGGAAGAAAGACAGCTCATTTAGAATGTGCATCTACTACTGGCAACTCAAATAAGGTCACGAGAAAGGACAAGTATCCCTTGCAAGGAATAGATGACCTATTTGATCAACTTTAAGGGGCTAGTCATTTTTGTAAGACTGATCTTGGTCTGGATACCACCAAATGAGGGTGAGAGAGTGTGACTTTCCCAAGAAGGCTTCTCGGACAAGATATGGGCATTTTTAGTTTGTGGTGATATCCTTCGGCTTAACTAATGCAACTATGATATTTATGGGTCTCACGAATAGGGTCTTTAAACCCTGCCATGGCATGTTTTTGGTGGTGTTAGTGTATGACATTTTGATCTATTCCCAAAGTAAAGAGGAACATTTGAGGCTTTTTGAGGATAGTGTTGCAACCCTTGAAGGAAGGAAAGTTGTTTCAATGTTTGATAAATGTGGGTTCTGATTAAAAGAAGTTGTAAGCATTGGGCATGTTGTAAGGTGAGGGAGACAAAGTGAATCCCAAGAAAGAGGAAGTTCATTGTTTGGATTAGTTGGGAGTTAGGTTATACGAGGCCAAAATATGGAGTGATGGTGGTTCTAGATTTATCCAACCCTTCTTTGATTGAAGAGGTTAAATCTAAGCAGGACCTTGACCCCCCCCCCTCTTTGTTAGAGTTGAAAACGTAGATGAAGGATGACAAGATAGAGGTTTTCTCCCAAGGAGGAGATGGTGTCCTTAGGCACCAAGGCAGGTTGGGTGTGCCAAATGCTAATGGCTTAAAGGATTTGATTTTTGAAAGAGGCAAATAATTCACCCTGTTATATCCACCCCTAACATTAAAAAGATAAATAGAGGTTTGAAGGAGGTATATTGGTTAGGTGCAATCGAAAGTCTCACCCATGAATGGTGTTGTTCGTCTTGGCAAGAAGGGTAAATTATGCTTAAGGGTTTTGGATCCTTGCAAAATGCTGGAAGTTGTTGGTAAGGTAGCTTATGGACTTAAGTTTCCTAACGAGATGGAGTTGGTTCACCCCATATTTTATGTGTTTATGTTGAGGAAGTGTATATTGGTGACCTAAAATCCATAGTGCCTTTCGAAGTTGATGACATTGAAGAGGAAAACTTGACACACAAAGAAGTTCCCATGGAAATATTGAATTGACAAGTAAAGAGGTTGAGAGATAAAGGTGTAGCATCTGTCAAAGCATTTTGGGGAAGCAACAGGCCAATAGTGTTACTAAGGAGGTCAAAGAAGCTATGAAAAAGCGATACCCCTATCTCTTCCATTCTAATCAAGCTCAGGATGCTACGATCCTTCCAATTTTAGAACCTCTTCTCCTTGCATGACATTATCATATTATTTATGTGTGGATATGTGATTTTGATGTTGCATTGTAAATGCTATTTGAGACATGGTTTACAGATTTTAAATAGTGCATGTTTTGCATTTTTGTATATGGTGCATTTGGTATATGGTACATGAATCCATTCCTTGAGCTTGTTTTAGCACATTTGGGGACGAATGTTTCCAAGGTAGAGATATTTTAAGACCCCACCTATTAGAGGTATAAGAGATGTAGGAAAATAAGCTTTGGAAATTTTTAGAAAACTATCAGTGTTTACGAGAGAGTTTTATGAGTCGTAAGATGGACTATGGCTCGAATATGGTTTCATGGAACATGGTCATACTTGGCAAAATTTGAGATCTTTCAGAAGTTCAATCTATGAATTATCAAATGACCTGTAAAGTCTTATATAAGTCATAGATCATGTCATGGAATGAGAATCAGAGAAAAGGTCTCTGAAAGGCTATCAAACGAAACCCCTATCTACGACGCGTAGAATAGATCATTCGTAAATGGGGTCTCGTGGTCCTCACTGATTTTTATAGGGGAAGTTACAACTTTTTCTATTGCCTTAACATCCTCATCTAACCCCTCCATGGCCCCTCATGAATTTCCAAGCCCCTCTCTCATCAAGTTGAGTGCAAACGATTCCAATCGCCTAAGTTTTAGCATGATCTTATGTATATGTCAATTTTAAATCATCATATCTCTAAGAACATATCGAACTAGATGCTGGGCATCCACCAAAATAAAGATTTTTGAATTTTCTTTCCAATTTAACTGGTTTTACCTCATTTGGAGTTCGGACCAAAAAATTGTGCCCATTTTAGTACAACATTATCACGCTGCCAGTTTCTACGACCCACTCTACAGGCCGTGGAATGAATTATGACCCGTAAATGGGCTTTTGTGGAATTTGTTCTGCCAATTTTAAAAAGGGTATTTTATCCCATTCCTCTCACCCTAAGCCCAATGCAACGTTATTTTAGCCCCTATTATGCTCTTTATCAGTATATACAACCCTAATTCGCCTCATTCCTACTTATTCCAAAAATACTCTATATCTCAAAGCTCTCTCAAGGCATTCAAATGTGAGAGCAAGCAAGGGTTTTGGGTTCTCCATCTCCAAATTAGATCTCTTCCACCAAAATCACACCAAGGTATGTAGGTTTAATTGTTGGAACCTTCCTTCCCACAAGTCCAACAATCCTTCTTCTCCAACTATATGAGATCTATAGATCTTTATATGTATTTTATGAACTCTTACATATTATATTACAATTATGCATTCTGTGATGGTTTATTTTTGTGCACTATCATGAAGTAAAATATCATGTGGAATTTATGAATCTATATGAGAATTGAGGAAGTCTTAACTAGGTTTTACTTGATAAGATGAGTTTTATGTTCCCATGTCCATGTTTTTTGAAGATGGTGTATATTATTATAATGGGTTGTTTAAGAAAGATTCAAACTAATTATTTTCCACTATGTGTCTTAAAATATGATTTCTAAATGATAAGAGTTTTATTACAATATTGATGGGTTGATTTGAATAACTTTAAAATGAAGTGATTTTACTCCTCTCTTGTCTTATACTCTTGAAATGCATGATTCTAAGTACATGTACATTACCCACCATATTTGACTAAATTTACATGACAAAATTTCTATGTGAATGAATGATTATTGCATGAATTATAAGACAAGAATGTTATGACAAATTATAGGCTTCTAAGCATGTATTAAACTCATGAAAGTTTCTATGATTTGCAAGTAAAATGTTGAGCCCTTATGCTATATATTCTACCCTCTTGTGAGTAAATCATGTCTATATGAAGGGGTCACACATGATACTATTTGAATCTCACTAGAAGGGGTCATGTATGCTACAATTTCCACCTGCATATGACATGCAATGCCTACTTGAAGGAGTCACGTTTATGCTATGTTTTTTACCTCTAGTATAAGGTATATGTCCACGTGTAGGGGGCATGCATTTGAATAAGCTACTTATGCCATGTTATCATATTTTTATGAGTTATGCAAGTTATGATTACATTGTGATTATTTCAAGTATTACGTGGGACTAGACTTAGTACTGAAAGAGGCTTAAGGTGGGGGCTCAACCCAAAATGGTCCTTATATAAAGTATTGGTCTCTTAACTATGTGCCATCATAGGTTTATATTAATTTCGTATATAGCCTTTACTAGTGGATCAAACTAAGTCATGTTACTCACCATGTGAGGTCATACTTGTTTATGTTGGAAAGTAGACCAGTCCTTCATCCGGTGTGGAGTGAACATCGGTATTCCAAGTAGTAGCTCGCTTGGTCTTATATGTCAGTTGGGGTCTCCTCCCACAAATATTTTATATATTATACAAGTTTGACTACCTTCATGCGTGTTGTAACTTAAGCATTGATTATATATGCGATATTAAGCTTATGTCTATAGATTATGATTATGCATCTTGATTATTATGGCAGATATTCCTTGTTGCATTACACCCCGCATACTTAGTACATTCCAAGTACTAATGTATATTTTTTGCTTGCATGATCTAACTATCAGAGCTCCTATTCATCCTTCTCCTTCTGGCTAGATAGTTGGATCAAAGATTTCTATTGGGGACAACCTCCACTTTCATTTCATTCTTATTAAGACTTATTTACTTATGGATTCTATCGTTTGAGGGTGATCCCGGAAGATGTCTTGGCCCCCATACTCATACTAAAGGTGTTATTTGATATGGATGGTTATGTATTAAGCTTGATTCCTATTATCTTTATTTAATTGTGAAGACTTCCCTTAGTCCCTTTTTCCCTTCTATGCTTATTGTATGTGGATGGATGTTGTGAAAGTCCCAAGTCCCTAAATGGCCCCATAGCATGTATCCTACTTATCCATCCCTTAGAGTTATTTTCTATGTGATTTATGCAAATTCACTTCCCCATGACATCCTTATAGCATGAGTCCAAAGCCCCGTTTCCCCTTAAAAATTATGTGTTATGTATTTATTTCTCTTGTTACGCTTCCGCAAAACCAAGGATGTTCAATGCATGCTTAAGAGGCTTGTTTGGGTTTTTGGGTTTCCATTCGCCGTGTCATGTCTAATCCCTAAGCTTGGGACTCGTGCATAAGTTTGATGTGCTGCCAATATATGACACTTTTAATACTTTAAATTTAGAATTTTGTGCGTTATATAATTGATGTAAGTAGATTTGATGTGTTTTCATGTGTTTTTATAAGATTATAGGATTTGGGAGATTTTTCCGAAGATTGCCAAGTTTAGCAGCTTTTTGGTGAAGTAGAAGACAACTTATGGGCCTGGTTTGACCAATGAGCCTTAGGTGGAGATTCATGGTTCTGATCTAGAGTTGAAGCATTTTCCTGGATAGGAACAACGATTAACAGGACGGGCCCATTGTTGATTCCTTGACCCATAGACTTGTTCATGAAAAATGTTCAAAATTCAGAAATATTAGTAGGACAGTGAGGTGTATGACTCATAGTCAAATAAGACACCTCTTGTAGTCCGTACAACTAGCCTTAGAAAGAGTCTTATACATAGATGTCAGTTATCATAAAAGGCAATCTACAATCCCCATCCACGAGCAATAGATTGACTTACAAGCCATATATTGGCTCATGGATGGTCTCGAACCTAGTTTTTCTAACCAATTTAAGATTTGATTTTTTATGCTTATAAATTGTCATGACCCAATTAAGGATCATGACCGGCGCTAAGGGAGAGAATTCCCAAAGCAAGCCTTACTAAAAATCTACAGAAAATTGGGGTAGAGTTTTCTTTATTTTTGGGCCTATCCAAATGTTTTCCTATCTCA
This sequence comes from Solanum sejunctum, assembly GCA_025642045.1. Lineage (NCBI taxonomy): Eukaryota > Viridiplantae > Streptophyta > Magnoliopsida > Solanales > Solanaceae > Solanum > Solanum sejunctum. Next base: position 10,306 of record JAOTQJ010040635.1, read on the forward strand.
AGTATCAACAACAACACTAATAACATCTAGATTTAACCACAACATCCATCAACAATCCAATCGTTATATGATAATATCAATCCATCTCCAAATATGAAAAGAAGTATAAAACTTATCTCATGATTATAACATGGATGAATACTTATGACTCTTATAAAGGAGATGACTATAGAGTGACATAACAATAAACTTATTTCCCACGTGAACAAATGTGGGGCTCAACATGAAATCCACTTGTTAGCTCTAGCTAACAAAATCTGTGCCAATATCACCTGTATTCTCTCAAGAAAAATATAGCGAGTGGTGAGACGCTAGCTCAGTGAGTAATAATAATAAACACAACCATTTTAAAGAGATACAAGTCAAGAAATATGCTAGTATAATAATCAAAATCATGTAATAAATGCTCTTTCACAAATCAATAGCCATAATTAATCTTTTGATTTCATAAAAGCAAATCAACTCAACCATTTGCAAGTAAACTCACTAAAACACTTTCATATCAAACTCAGTAAACACTTTCATATCAAACTCAGTAAAATACTTTCATATCAAATCATATACATATTCAGGAGGTTTCCAATGATGAATCATGTAATCGATAATCAGTAATTGGTAAGTCTATATTCTTAAAAGAATAGATGATAACTATAACTTTCACATCAATAAATCCCTACTTGAGGGATATCAGTAACAGTATGCTAGTTCTACCTTCCCACTAGCAAGGGATCTATCTGTAATCGGTAAATACAAGGTGCACTAGGTCTGACAAACCATCCGTTAGCTATGGAATTCATCAAGGTCTACTCCCATTGAAACTTTTTCTTTATAATCCATATAGGCTTTTTCAAAGTAGTACAAGACATGTCAATCTTGTAATCATATCATGTCAACTTAATAAAGGCACATGTAAAAGTACTTATATCTCAAGTGAATGCCCAAAAATTATTCAAAAAATGATAATAATCTCAATTATCAATATACTTGTCTTGTAAAAGTAGGATAATCTTAAATAGTTATTTTGGTATAAATCAAGTAAAGAACTTGTACCGTATGCAAATTCAAATCATTAGATAAAAATTCACTTAAAAATCATATAAAAATCATAAAACTTATAAAATACAAATTGGGGTTAAGATTACTACTCACAGTACTCGTGTTGCATATATTAATTTGTCACCTCAAGTGATCTGCATGACCTCCTTCGATCAATCTAAAGTTCACATCATATCGATCTCGTATTAGTTTCTATGTTTAAGTTAATTTGATAATTATTTTAAATACTCAATCCTCAGATTTAGGTTTGACTCTTAATACGTCAAACTATCTTATTCACAACAATAAGTAAAATTTTAAATATTACCGTCTTGTTACTGCTCAAGCAAACATCTTTGGATCTCCCCTACATTTAACAACAACCTAAAATTCTAACATCACAATGTGTCTCTTACTAGAGAAACAATATTTTCCTAACTATAATGGTATAAAAATCTGCTCTTAACTATGAATTTTCTCATATCCAAACCAATAGAAATTCAATTTTGAATTATCAATATTACTTAACCTAGCCCATGATAATACATATATATATCTATGTCAACGAAAGAAAAGTACCTTAAAAATCCATATTTACAGTTGTAGTGATTCCACTTCTTCTTCTCCATCTAGCTTTTATTTTCATTTTGGGTTTGCCTTCATTTGATTTGCTCTGAAGGAACAATTTGTTTTCTTTCTTTTAGCTGGAGGGTTTCTGTATGCACCCTCCTTAATTTCCTTTTTAAAATTACTGCTTGCAGCTTTTGATATGGGCTTTAGCCCAACATTTCTCTTTTCCTACCCTTTTTTTTTTGAAATTCTTTATTTATTTATTTTTGGGGGGATTTACTTAATACTCCTTTATTTTAATATGGGATATTACATTCTCCCTGTCTTAAGAAATTTGATCCACGAATTTAAACATGGACCTTCAGTCTGAAACAAATGAGGTTACATAACGCACATATCCTTCTCCGATTCCCAAGTTCAATTGTATGATTTTTTTTTCCATAAAAGTTATAGGTGTATAACTTATTTTGATTATAACTTTCTTGTCTATTTGTTAACAATAGCTCCTCTTCTTGCATTAAGTTTTCATGTAGTTGTACGGTTTGTACTTCAAGCACACAAAACGAGATTGATTTTTTCAGGAGATATAGAAAACTAAATGATTGAAATGACTCTCAAAAGGAAATGCTGATACTACTCATGCTTGATTGACAAATCTTATATGATCTTACAAATCTCAAGTTCAACTTGCCTTCTCTTTTTTTTTTTCACTTCACGCTTTCATAAGGGACTCTTGGGAAGAACCAGTATCCAACTATGTACTCTAGATCCCTTTTCCTCTTATATATATAAAGCTTTTATCTAGTTCAACTATGAGCAACTTTGGTCTGATTAATTGGATCCTTCCATAACTTTTTGTAGCCTAGTCTCAAATTAGCCTCGTTAACTTCAAACTATGTTGTGAAAAAAATATGACCTACCATACAAGGTGTCACATAGAGTAATCTAAAAGCTCAACAGAAAGTTGTTGTAGACAAATCTCACTAATGGCAAGTAATCATCCCAGCTATATAAAAAAAATAAGAATTCAAGTTCGTAACATACCCTTTAAGACTTGTATTGAACGCTTAATTCTCCATATGTTTATAGATAAAATGTAGTACTATGATTTGTATGTATGCCCAATATTCCTTGGAAAGCTTTTCATATTCGTGAAGCAAAAGTAATACTATATTGGATATGATAGGATTGAAACGCAAGGAGTCAGATAATTTTGTTCATGTATATTCCCATAGACGTTTCTCCATTTTATCTACTTTTGAATAATAAGGAGTGTGCTGGATTGTAAGCTAATTTATAAATATCCAAAATGGTCAAATCTTCAAAGGTTCATCATAGTTTGGTCATAAAATAAATAGTAACTCTTTCCAATTTCTATTTTGGAATCTCAATCTGTAGTAGTAGTTCTATAAGATGCTCATACTCAAGTTTACAGGCCAACCAACTAGGAGCAAAGTTTACTATATCTTTCTTCATATGATCCCATCAGTACAATTGCTTCAAGTATGAAACGCCTTAGTGGATTCCAGATCTAAAATATATATAGAGTTATAACATCGCTTTTGAAGCCAGAATTGATTTTCCTTCATACCTAACATAATGCATCAAAGGATCCTTGAATAACCATAGGGTAACCTGAAAATCCTTAGTAAAGACTTCTACAAGACGTTCTATTTTTCCATAGAAATATATTCGTTCAAGAAGGGCTCCAAAAAATGTTGATCGTAAATGAAAAGATTATTTCTGTAGAAAGACAAAAGTAGATTCACATTGATATACATAAGAATTATATAAGAAGAAGAAGAATTTTTTATTTTTTTGGCTTCCTCTAGAATAACCTCTCTCACACCATCTACGTTCAATTAACATAATCAACCACCTGGTCCAAGGACAACATAACTGCCAACACGCGATGTATACTCACATCTTTATTGATTAGAACCATATTTTAGTATCACCACATTTTCTCATCCTTGTATTAGGTGGCATCGATGTGTTCTTCCAATAAAGATTTGTCCCAAACATAGGTCAATAATGTCTCTAAGTTTTCTCAGACTAATTTGATGTCTATATCCTCGAGAGAGTGCACATCTTAGGTCAAAATTCTATTCACGAGAGTTATCTGTCATAGTCCACAGATTTACTTCTCAATGCATGTCTTAACATTGCCTTTTTCAATAACGTTGGATGGTTAATGTTATAGTCATTGAGTAGTTTCCTCCAATGGTGCATATTAAGAATCAAATTTCTTTGCTGACATTACTACCAGGCTCTTGTAGTATATATATATATATATATTATCGCATTACCTTTATATATGAGGGAATATCCTAATTCCACCCTCAAAGCATCACCAAACACCATGAATATCTTAGAACCTAACAGTAGCAATATCACTAGTATGATGGTCAATGGGTAGTTCTTCTGTAAGTTAAAATTTTTTCATCCACAAAATTTTAATTTTGTTTGGGGAGAACTAATTTGGTTAGTTATACCGTCCTTCTAAAGACATCGTCCAACAAATATTTTGTTCTGTCAAGCTCAAAAGGGGAATTCTCAAAGAATTAGTGGGCCTAAATTTTTTTTTTTTTTTATTATTATTATTATTATTATTATTATTATTATTATTATTTTAACTGCTTTTTGCCTTCTGAGGATCCACCAAAGTACAATCATCTAAATATATTATACTAAAGTAATGTCATTAAGCCTGGTTAAAATTCACACATGAAAACTTGGCCTAATGCTGATATTTTTATAGTGTTTCAACTAAGCATTGAGGTAATTCTTGTGTTCACTCTAGGTATGAGCACATTTAGATATTGACACAAATCGTTTAAGAGGTGTCTCGATAACCTTATTTATCAAATCCATAAATACAACTGAAGCATATGTAAGTTTGAAAGACATGACAAAGAACCTTTTGATGTACTTATTGATTTATGAAATCTATCTCATAATAATTTCCTCCGACTCTGGGTTATTGAGAACCAACAACCCCCCAAAAAATCAATATTTGAGCATTATGTGGCTCCATACAACTAATCAAATAGGTCATTTAAAAGGGGCAATGATACTTATTACTTATCATTACCTCATTCAAACTATTAGTAGTCAATATAATTATATACTCTCAAGTACCTATCCCTTTTTCTCTTTCCATGAAAGTAATTGTGTACAATTGGGTTGCATAAAGCCCCTCCATGCCAATTATTCCTTAGCTCTTCTGGATCTTTAGGTGCCATATAATATAGAGGTATAAGTGTCAGGTGCCAATCGTTATCAACA
>JAOTQJ010040674.1:0-15195 GCA_025642045.1 Solanum sejunctum
ATGATATTACATCTATATAGTGTTGGCGATGACCAAGCCTAGTTTGTGGGGTTGTAGGCATGGGTAACCTATCGAGGGTTTGGTACCTTGGTCGCCTAGCTCGGCGGTGGTAGCCCGGGGTAAACTTTTTGGGGGTTCGTATCATCAACCTTGATGGGGAGTTTGTACTCTGTCAACCTTAATGGGGGTTTGTAATCCATCAACCTTGATGGGGGGTTTGTACTCCATCAACCTCAAGAAGGGGTTCGTACCTCATGCACCTATCCAAGAGGGTGGTAGGCCTTGGCTTGTACTATAATGGTCACTCCTTACCCTTTTATTATAATCTATATAAGTATGGGTTTACTTCAAGCATCATTCATAGATGCCATATTGTTAGTATGATATTCATTGCTTATGATTATGCATTTTACCTATGATGCCTATCTCTAGTTGCATTGCATCCTGCATACTTAGCACATTCAAACGTACTGACACATACTCTATGCCTACATGATGTCGCTATGTAGGAAATAGTGTGCTGCTTGATCCTCCTCCTCCACGTGGCTAGTACGACTTCTATCAAGCTTGTTGGTGAGTCCTCCATTCAGGGGACATTACTTATGATGTCTTGCTATGTATTAAGACTTTCTTTCTTCGGCTTTTGTATTGACTATGAGGGTGAGCCCGGTTGATTGTCTTGGCCCTTGCTCTTATTTATGTTATAGAGGTGTTGTCTGACATGTTATGTATCTATGTTATGAACTTGACTCTATTAACTCTTGATGTTTGTGATATGGAAGTTTATCCTTAGCCTTAATTCCCCCTTCTTCATGTTTATTTATCTCTTATTGTCATTCTAATTGCTTTCGTGATAATGGATGCATAATGATATTCTATGAGGCTTGTTTGTGGTTCCTTCAAGTTTCCCCTTCGCCGATCACGTCTAGGCCCTAGGCTTAGGTCTTGACATATACAGGCATCTAATCCATTCTTAGTATGATCTCAACACTCACCACATCAGATCCAACAAAATCACAAGGCAAGTCCTAGATGCAACATGACCATGGAACAACACTTACGAACCTTCTAGCAACAATAGATTGAAGAAAGGGGTAGACACCAAAAGATTTACGTAGCAACTCAACATGCACACAAGGACTCTAGTAGCAACCAAAAAGAACAAAGAAACAAATAGTGAAACACCAGACCCATCAATACATACACATCTAAATTAAAGGAAACCTCAACTTACCGGTTGCAACATTGGGTGTCTTATCACCCCCTCCTTGGCCTACACTGGCACCTTGGCCTAGAGTATTATCTCCACCTTTAGGTTGAGCATGAGGACAACCACTAACCTTGTGGTTTAATCAACCACCACTAAAGCAAGCATTAGACTTCTCTAAACATAGGCTACAATGGCCCTTCCCGTACTTGTGGCACTTGGCATTAGTCATCCCACCATTGATCTCTTCACGTTGAACCCTTCTTCTTCCCCCCCTCTTTTCAGGTTACGAAAAGTCATTCCTCTTATGACCCACTTCACAACAATGGAAACACACGTTGGTGCCTTTAGAACATGGGCGTCTATGAACCTTACCACATGTTAGACACATAGAATCATCTCTATCCTTGAGGCTTTGAAACTTTCCTTTGAAACAGGCCCTCTTAGCCTTCCCATCTCCACTCTTACTATTTGAAGTCTAATGGTGACCCACCTATTGGTTAAGTTGAGCGATCACGACCTTCGACAACACGGTTATAGCAATCCAGAACTTAATCTTGGTAGCCCCTCCACCTTGAGGAGCTTAAGGAGTGGGGTAGGCCGATCATCCTTCGGGTTTAAGAGCTCTTCTTTCGTTTGTATTAGGGATGATCTAGCATAGTATAGGATAATTGTTAGGGTAAAAAACTTACCTCCACTCTATAGCATGACTTATAACATGAAAAAGGGAAATATTTCCTAAAACTCCTCATAGCCTCTCACTCATAGTTGTAGTGCACAACACAACAATGAATAAGACTCTAATTGATGTGGTGCATTGGACGCCAAGGATATAACAACCTAGTGCTCTGATACTTTTGTCATGATCAAAACTAGGGCCAAGATTTGACAATGCACCCCGAAGGAAGCCCAAGTAAGCCTATTAACATATCATTACACATCCGTGGTCGTAGAAGAAATTAAATAACAATAAAAGAGTAGAAATAAGGGCATAGGGACTAAGGGGAAACCTTCATTTCATAAAATATCAGGATAGTCAAGCTTATAGCATCATTACTTACTTGTCCAATAACACCTCTAAACATAGAATTTAGCGGGGGCCAAGACAAGCAATGGGCTCACCCTAATGGTAATGACAATAGGTAATGCAAATATACAAGATATAATATGTAAATAAGCATAACAGACAGTAGATATTGTCCCCAGACATAAGGACTCACTAAAAGCTATCTTAAACAATTCATCTAGCTATGTGGAGGAGAATTAGTAGTTGCTTCGGTTCCTTCATGGTGATATCATGAAGGCATAGAGTATGAGTTAGTATGTTAGAATCTACTAAGTATGTGGGATGTAGTGCAACGAGAGATAAACACATAATTGAAATGCAAAATCATGAGTAATAGATAGAATAATAGAAATATGGCATGCATGGATGGTGTTTGAAGTAAAACATGCTTGAAAATAATAATACTTTCATTACTTGTTTAACAGAATAAGGTGACATGATTAGGTAATGGGTATGGAATAGTCATAACCTCTTATAGTAGGCAATGGGTAGTAGATGAGGGTAAAAAGATAGCATAGTTCATAGCCACTTCATATGAGTACATTGCGTAACCTCAAATCATTCATGAGGACAAGAAGTACAACATAGTTCATAACCCATTTATATAGATATGAGTAAGTGAATAGCACATGAGGGTGGAAGGTAGCATAGGTCATAACCCCTACGTGTGAGCATGAGATAATACATAGTATTAAACCGCATATGAGGGTGATGCATACCACATAGTTCATAACCCCTTCATATAAGCACCTTGCATAACCTCAAATCATATACGAAGGCAAGAAGTACAACATAGTTCATAACCCTTTCATGTAGATATGAGTAAGTGAGTAGTATTGATTCATACATGAGGGTAAGGTAAAGAACATAGTTCATAACCCTACATGTAGAAATTAGCATTATACTAGAGGGTAAGGAAAATCACATAGTTCATAACCCCTTCTAGTAGCTTTCCAAATTCACAAGAGCATAAACCTTTGTATAAGGTCTTAATAACTCATCATAAATTCCCAAGAACATAAAAACACAAGAGCCCAACAATTCACTTGCAATGCCATAGGTGCTTCACATGATTTAAACGCATATATATAGATGCTTTTCATCACCATAAGTCACTTGACTCATACGCCATGCAATAGACCTTCAATAACTCAAGAACCTTAAACTGGAAATTTTATCATATATTTGGCGAGTGCATAGTGCTAGTGTAAAACTATGAAATTCAAGAGTTGAAATCATGCAAGAAATTTCATTGTAAAACCATCAATAGATACTAATTGACACCCTCAAAAAACATACATCAAAACCCTTAATCAAATCTTACAATAGATCTTAGATTCACAGCTCAAAATATGCTAAAACAACTATATTTTCATAAGACTCCAACATGGTGTGCAGCAAAATTCATAATAGATAAGACTTATGAGTGAATCAATTTTAAATAATGAAAATTTAGGTAAAAAGAAGTTTGGGCATCATGGGTGAAAGAAAACCATGAAACAAACCCACATATGTTGACTTTGGAGAATCTTTGAAGAAGATTGGAGATGGAGACTTGATGCTTGAATGAGAACCTTAGAATCCAAATGAGTTTTGGAACTTGAAATTTAGAGATGAGATATTGTCTAAGTGTTTGAGAGAGTGTTTGGGAATGTCTTGAATGATATAAGGTTGAAATAAGGCTAAGGTATTTTGACACATGGAAAGGCTTATGCCCATGACCCAAAAGCCTTGGAACGACTCAACAAAACTACCAAGAAATAACACTACGGCGCGTCGCGCCAATAACACGCACCACTCACTAGAATTTGATTCTTTGAAAAATGAAATTGTGATTCATTTTCTCTAAAATTAGGGTTAGAACCATTTCCACTCAGATTGCCTCCTGAACAAGAATATGAAGTCAAATTTTTAAAATATCTCACGAATTTTGAGATATATGAAATTTATGATTCCAGGCTCTTCCGAGTCATATTTTTGGGCACTTTTTGGGGTTGTTTCACCTTTCCTCAACATTAGCTACACTTCTAATAGATAACCTGCTAAGATCGTTTGCTACCATATTTGCCTCAACCGACATAAGTAAGACCAAGCGAGTTATTACTTAGAATCCCTATGAAATCCCCTCATCAGTAAAGAGGTGGTCTACTTGGCAAAGGTAAACCATAATTCACCTTATGGGAACACCGCCCATTTCGTATGAAGTACCCTTCCTAATAGGCACCACCATTTTGGGTAGGATTTTCACATATTGCAAATCATATGATATTACGTCTTTTCCTTATGGGAACACCACCCATTTCAGAGGCATCTTTCCATATGGGAACACCACCTATTTCGGAAAGGAAACCTATGCCAGGCACATAGCTCAAGGAAGGAGAGAGAGACCTCATTCCATCAGTACTAAGTCATCATCCCACAATAATACTAATAATATACATAGTTATACATGCTTTCAAAGAGATACAAGTCTTTGCCTTAACATTTCAATGCACAATTAGTCCTAAAAGCCAAACATCTTTTATAATAGTTTAAACTTACACTTTGGCATTCGTGTGGTTATTTGTGGCATAAGATATGGGCAAAAAGTGGCCATTTTAGGCTTAAAGGAAGTCTCATGAGTCGTGAGATGTCTCACTAACCGTTTACTTGCTATGTGGAAACACTGCACAGGAGGGTTTTAGGAAAACGGACATAACTTCTTTATTCAAACACAAAATGATGTGAAACCAAGTGCGTTAGAAAGAGAATTCAAAGTTCTTTAATTTGATGGGTCAAGGACCTAGTTGATTACTTATGGATCTATACAGCTATACACACCTGATTGTGTATGGGTGTACCCTTTAGGCTTATAGGGGCTCAAGGGGCATCTAGGCTTAGACACTAAGGCCTTGCATCCACGTACAGCTGACCCCTGGATCATGTTATATTGAGAGTTCAGTTTGTGGTGATTTCATGAGTTCTATGGTGATTGTATCAATTAGATTGTGTATGGGTGTACCTTTTGGGCTTAGGTGGCCTAGTCAACATATACGAATAACTATGAGGGCCTTGGACATATGTACAACTCTATGTCTCAATTCGATAACAGTTGTACGTTGGGTCTACTCGTGTTTCATCAGTTAGTATCATTGCGCACCACTTGGGTTGGTTCTGTTGTGTGTTGCTTATCTCCAGACAAGCTTACTCCTTGATTGGTGTTCTGATTTGCTACACTTACTATAGTACTCTATATTTATGGCTTTTATATTTACAGTACTTTACTCGGTCGTTCAATGATGCCTACTGGGTCCCTTCTACCAATACTGACCCCTATATTTTTGTATCTTCCCATGGTGCAGGTCCATGTACTAGCTACAGTCCATGAGTTAGTGTTTTGTAGAAGAATCAGGAGACATTTAGTGAGCATCAACAGCTCTCTATAGTCTATAGTCTCCTTCTATTTTGATGGTCATCTTTTGTGTTCAGACAATGTTTTTGTATATTTAGTTTGGATTTGTATGCGTAGTTTAATATCCTGGTTATGTTTATATATATATCTATTTTATTTTGAGTCTATAGTGACTCTATAGAGGTGACTTTGAAGTCCTGGGATAGGTTATTGTTGGCTTATATTATATGTCTGTTGCTATTGTTATACTTAGCTATTAGGACAGATGCTAAGGGTTTTCGTTTGGCTTGCCGATAGGTGGGATCTCAAAGGCACCATCATGATCTAAAAGGTCGGGTTGTGATCATAATACAACAAAAACAATTCTTACTAAAAATTTATCCCCCTTCGACGGTGTCGAGGCAAGGATAAAACAATCAATGACTCTTAAGTGTGATAACATAGGATTCTTTGAAAATAATATCTCATAGGGACTCTTGTAGTCAGTGACTAATGCAGGCATTCTATTCATCAAGAAGACTGTAGCTTCCATACAATATATCCAAAATTTGATTGGTATGTGACCTTGAAACATGATAGCTCTTGCAATATTAGGAATATGTCTATGCTTTCTTTCCACTATGCCATTATGTTGTGGTGTATGAGGGAAACTACTATGATTCAATATGCCTTAGTAGTCGAATAATTCATTGTTGATTAAAAAATTATCTTCATTATCAGACCTCACAACCTTAATATAAGAACCAAATTGATTATTGATCATTGACAGAAAACTCTTAATACCAACAATAGTTTTAGACTTCAATTGCAACAAATAGACTTATAGAAATCTACTATTGTCATCCACATTTGTTAGAAAATAACATTTTTTTTATATAGAGTTGGAGTCACGTATGGCCCCCAAAGGTCCATGCGAACAATATCAAACACCTTAATTACTCTACGTACTAACAGGAAATCAAAGTCTAGTTTGCTTGGCTAATGGATAAACAGGACATCTTTTTAGTGCCTCACTATTACCACTACTTTGCAGCAAGCCTAGATCACTTAAAACTTGAGAGAAAGGATGCCCAATATGGAATGCCATAGCTTTAACACTAGGTGTTACTACGCTTGCAACTATCCTTCTTTAATTATTGCTGTCCTCCTTCGGCTATTTTATTCAAAACATACTTCTGAATACACACAATGCATCATCCTCTGTACCAATCCCCTTCACCCTGCCACTAAAGAGGTTCCAAAGTACACAAAAATAGGGATAAAAAGATACAAAACATGACAATTCCCTTGTGATCTTTGATACTGGCACCAAGTTGAACTTCATGTCTAGTACAAACAAGACATTCTTCACAACTTCATTCTAAAAATTTTAAGCTTCACCAATATGTGTAATTTTCACCTTAACTCCTGTATATAAGTGCACTTGATCTTTCTATTATTAGGGAATGCATTAATACTTTTCAACTGGCATTTATTTGATGTTACATGAAAAGAAACACCTGAATCTACTATCCAATCTTGCGTAAAAATGTGGGACATAAGGCAAGTAGTGATACCTGACATGTTAGCCTATTTAGTATCCTTCATATCCTTATTCGACTTGCTTAGAATATTTCTATATTCTTCTTTAGTAAATGACTGCCCTATTGCAAATAAAACATTATTGGCTTCATGACTAGTTGATGCCAAGTGAATGTGATCAGTTCCACCAGAGATGTTATTTGCAGTAAGTTATCCCCCAAATCCACCTTGACTTGCATTACTATGAATACTATATTTGTCCCTTGCATTATTACTAGAGTTAGAATGACCTGTTGTGCCTCTAAAATTACCATTTTCATGACCAAGTCTTTTCCTTAGCTTCTGATCCACTAGATAACCAATCAATTTATAGAAATTGTCCTTGGTATGACTAGTAAAATGAAAAGATTCACATTTCCTTTCATTATAATGCTCTCTTCCTTGATATTTGTTCATATTTATTGCAATTTGATCTGGTTTATTGACTACTTTAGTCATATATGATGAATGTTGTATCTTATCCTCTATAATCATACTGTATGCTTGATTTATAGATGGAGTTACTCCCTTTAGGAAACTTTTTCTTTGTGCTTGATCGTAAGACTCATTCAAGCCACTCAAAAATTTAAGTAGCCTCATTTGAGACAAATGATCTGCATGTTCCTTTAATTTTGGGCAAGTACAACAAGGTGATGGTATGAAAGTATCATATTCACTCCATAATGTTTTCAGTTTAGTGTAGTAGTGAGACATGAAATCACTATCTTGTGATAGTATAGTGATTTCTCAGTGTAATTGATAGATACACTTTCGATTTACCTTATCAAACCTTTCCTTCAAATGGGCCCATACTGCAAAGGCAATCGTAGCATATACAACTCCACTGAGAAGATCTTCGCTGACTATGTTTATCAACCGTGATAATATAATTGCATTACATGTTTCCCACTGCTCATAAAAATCATCTTTGCATAAACCCTTGGCGCATGCTCTTGTAACAAAATCATATTTCCTTTTCCCTAATATGGCAAATATCATTGACCTCCTCCATATCCATAGTTTTAAGATAATATTAACTTGATAGGAATCACACTACTTCTGTAACTTGTAAGGGATTTAAGAGCGCCATTGTTAAGTAGAAATGCAATAGAATGATAAAAGTACCTTGAATGGAGTAACATTTGCTTCTGAATACGAAAAGTATGCACCTTATTATGGTCCACCAGATAAAAATAAATCTCCTTTCTAATTTGCTCACATAGGTCTTGATCATGGGCTACCTAAAAAATGAAATGACCAATTATAGTCAAAAGTTTTCTAAGTATAATGATACAAAAAGGTTGAAATAAGCATATAAATGAGAAAATAGTGCCTTGCATCCTTAAAAAGAGCCATATTAAGAAACAACAACAAACAAATAACAAATAGACAAATTAGTTGCTTAGTATCACAAGTATAACTAAATTAAGAAATTATAGCTCAACATTAGATAACTATGGAGTAAGAACTTTTTCTCTATTGATAAAAATCTAAGATGCCAACAGTATATCGAACAATGAAGGCATGCCCAAAATGAGTGAAAACATGAATACAAGTGGATTAATGAATAAGGATTTATTAGGATGGACTAAATAGTCCAAGGGATAGAAATGGTTACAGTGACAAGTTCAGCATCAAAGAAAGAAAGCACAAGGATGGTGGCAAAGTCATCACAAACTAACAACACTATAAACAATCTACATCATATTTCTCTATGCATTTTATCTATCAAATAACAAAATGTCATCCTTAAATTTATAGATTAATAAGAACAAGCATGGCATAAGATACATTCAGAAGATGAACACCAACCAAACAAGTGAGAAAACCCCAATTGGCATTGTTTTGGGACATCTACAGATGAGGGAAAGTCTTCGACATGCTAACTTTTCATGTAAAGTGCCAAATAACAAGCACTGTGTGGGTGTCCCATTTTTTCTTTCTTGTTATTAACCCAAATGACAATAAAGGTAAAAATGGTTATGGCTAACCAAATCGAATTACCCTAGTTCTTTGCACTTTCTATGGATTTAGATTCCTATAAGACATACTCTTAAGCCAAAGGAATTAGAAACAAATTTAATTCAACTTCACCTACCAGCCAAATTTTCAATATGCATTAGCATGACAATAATTACTTATGTACATTGCAACACCAGTAAAGGCATTTGATATCAATTTGTTTCTCAAGATAATCGATAACAGTTATGGATGGCATATCCCAAGCATGCGTATATAATCATTGAAACATCAATGAGAGATCATAGAAAAAAAAATCATTATAAGAGAAGAGAGGCTGCACAAAATTATACAACTACATCACTCAAATTTAGTTAAGAGTGACCTAAATGCAAGAAGGCAAACACACACACAAAAAAAGAAAATGCTTGTAGCTATTATCTAATAGAGTAAAATTAAAAAAAAAAGAAAAAATGAAAGAAAGAAAACATATAAAAGGGAAACCATTTCTACCTTCTATTTGATAGAGTGAAATTAAAATAAATAACAAAAAAGTAAAGACTAATTAAGAGAATCATATAGAAAGGGTAAACGTTTGTAGCTACTATCTCATTGAGTGAAATTAAAATAAAGTACAAAAAAAAGTAAAAAAAAATAAGGGAAACATATACAAAGAGAAAATGATTATAGCTAATATCTGGCAGAGGGAAACTAAAAGTTAATGATACCAATAACGTTTGCCACTGTGAGAAAATATGTAGTTTCTAATTAGGAGAAATCAATCATGAACTCCCTTTAAAGTAAAGAATATCAAACAATCGTTGAAAGCATATCGATCTATTGCTCTAAATCTGAATACAACAAATACAAATACACTAAATAATTTTCTCCACTAATGCAAAATATTCAAAAAGCCATTGATGAAAGTCTAGACTGCACATTAAACTCTGGCATCCATGTCATAATATCAATGAGTGATCGTTGGAAAAAATAATTATTATAAGTAAAGAGAGAATGCACAAAATTATACAACTACTTCAGTCGAATTTAGTTAACATTTCCCTAAATACAAGAAGGCAAATATATAAGAAGGGGAAATGTCTGTAGCTACTATCTGATACAGTGTAATTAAAACAAAGTAACAAACAAAATAATGAAATAAGGGAAACATATAAAAAGAGTAAATGTGTGTTAACTACTATCTAATAGAGTGAAATTAAAACATAGAACAAAGAAGTGAAAATGCAAGAAAACTGTCACAACCCAAGCCTAGGGCCTAGACATGACATGATGAATGGAAACCCTAAAGGACTCCAAATAAGCCTCTTACCATGTCAATTACACATCCTTGGTCGCGGAAGCAAAATAAACAACAACAACAGATATAATAAAAAAAGAATAGTGGGACTAAGAAAAATAATGGTATTCATAAAAGCATAAAAGAGTCAAGCTCATAGCATAAATGCACCATAATATCCAAAAACACCTCTAGCATGGAACGGAGAAGGGCCAAGACCCTTTTCGGGCACACCCACATAATAATAAGTGTTTAACAAAATAAAGTCTCAAAATAGAAAGAGTAATATAAATAGTGTCCTCAGACTTGAGGACTCACCATACCTTATCTCCAAAGTATTGATTAGCCACATGGAGGATGATCAAAAGGAGCTCCGGTCCATACTGGTAATATCATGGAGGCATAAAGTATATGTTACTATGTTTGAATGTACTAAATATGCAGAATTCAATGCAAAAAAAACATAAACCACTATAGTCGAAACACATAATCATAAGCAATAGATATATAATCTCAATATGGCATACATGATTGTTGCTCATAATAAAATATGCTTGTGAATCAAACGTCTTGCATAATATATATAACATAGATATATGGGAAGCAACCTCAATTGTCATAGACCAAGTAGCTATAACTTGGAGTCCAAGGCATGTCACCCGCTTAATTAGGTGGATGAGCATGATACCCTCCGGCTAGGTGTGGTTCACTTGGCAAGGTAAACCAAATGTGGTAACATGACTAGATGGATCCACTAGTATAGCAAGGGTAATAATCATAATCCTATGGTGGCCTATACTTTAGAGACTAAAGACTTTATATAAGGACCCTTTGAGTTGAGCCCCCATCTTAAGCCTCAATCGGTGCTAAGTCAAATCATATGGAATACTTGAAATAATCATAACTTGTATAACTTGTACAAAATATAAAAATATGACATGAGTTGGTCTTGGACATGTTTGACCTCGAGTAACGAGCCTAACTTGAATATGAGAGTAGATCATAATCATACATGAACCCTTGCTTGAACATAAATGGCTAACAAGAGGTAAAATTTTAAATAGGGTTTAGCATGATACTTGTAAAATCATAGGTACTTTTCATGAATTCAATACATACTTGAAAATCCTTAATCATCATCAAGTCACTTGACTTATAAATAGATCGTCAATAACTTAAGAATTATTTACTTGATATTTTATCAAACACATGGTGGGTTCATTACACTTGTTCAAAATAATGCAATTCAAAAGTGAAATAAGATGCGTAAACTTAATACAAATCAACCCACCAACATGTATAAAGGCCTAATGTAGGGTACCTTGAAATACATCACAAAAGCTCATAAAAGTTCATGATTTCATAGCTCAAAACATGCATAGTCTCAATAGACAAAATCAATCCATGGTATAAGCTTGAAATAGATAGTCATGCATAATCAATCAATATTTCATAAAATTCCAATATAATTTATATTCATAATTCATAATACAAGATATCCATAGGTAATAAAATTTAAAAAGATGATATTTTCATGAAAAGGGAACGTTGAGCACCACGGGTAAAAGGCACACAATGGATAAAGCTCATATACCTTAAACTTTGAATTCTTTGAGATAAACTTGAAGTAGCCTTAGAGCTTGAAATGAATCCTTGAGTTCAAAAGTTGAGCATGACATCCTTAGATTTGAATGAGAGAATTGATAGAGTCTTGGAGGTATTTGAGAGAGGATTTTTGTGAGTAATAAGATTGAAAAAATGGCTAAGTATGATTGATTTCATGCTTAAGTGTGCATGGGTCTATGACCCCAATGCCTTTGGGTGCATAAGAAAAACTACAAAAAATATTATACTGGTCCGCGTCTTGCCCACGATGTGAATGAAATGCGAAGGTGGAAATTATATTGCTCTGCACCTCTAGCGCATCACAGCCAGGGTGTGGATGCTCTCTGGAAAGCAAAAATCAGCAAAAATTATTTTTTGCTATGGGTCCTCTAAAATTCGAGTTATACCCATTTCCCACTCAATTTGTTTCCCGATCAAGAATATGAAGTTGAATTTTGAATATTACGCACGAGTTTTGAGATATATAAATATTAGATTATGGGGCATTCTGAAGAACATTTTTGATGCATTTCAAAGACAAACATACAAAAAGCAAAACTTATAGTAGCCACTATGTGGTGGCATTAAACTAAAACAAAGAACAAAAAAATTCATGTTTTAACAACAAAGGCATGAGCAGAAACTCAGTCGATACTTTTTCCATTTATATAAACTACTTCATCGAAAATATCTCATTTGTCACTTTCTGAATGAAATTTACCGAAAATCGAATTAAAGCAATTGGACTGGACCACTTAATTTTTGTGGTACCTAAGGAAATGAAAAATTTACCTTAGAGGATTAAGGATGCTCTATACATTATTCCCTCTAGTAACATAAGGATAACTCTCAACAACCTCCCATGTCTGTAATCAAGGGTGTATTGAAACACCCCATATGTGCTTCGAAATACCCCACAATCATAATTTTCATATATCATAATATTTGTGCAAGATTTTTAAAATTCAACTTCATATTCTCGATCAGGGGACAAAATTGAGTGGGAAGTGGGTATAAGCCAGATTTTAGAAGACCCATCACAAAAGTAATTTTCACTAATTTTTTATTTTTAGTAGCTGTACGCGCCTAAGGCACAACACTTTTAGAGTGCGCCACTGTGTATTTCCAAGTCCGCGTCTGGTCTACAATGTGCAGGAGTGCGAACCAGTGTATTATTTGAATTAGTTTTTCTATTTCAACTAGGGGCATTAGGGTCATAGACCTATGCCCACTTAAATGTGAAATCATCCATACTTAGCTATTTTTTGATTCTCACATTCAAATCTATGAAATTCAATCTCAACTTTAGGACTCCAGGATTCATTTCAAGCTCTAAATTCACTTCAAGTTCACCTCAAAGAATTCAAGATTTAAGGTATATGGGTTTCATCCATTGAGTTCATTCACTTATGGAGCCCAACCTTTCCTTTTAATGAAAATTGCATATTTTCAAGTTGTATTACCTATGGGTATCTCTTATCATGGATTATGAATGTAAATTATGTTGGGTTTTATGAAGTATTAATTGATTACATATGACTATCTATTTCGAGCTTATTCTAGGAATATATTTTTGTCCATTGAGACTATTCATGTTTCGAGTTATGAAACTATGAACTATTATATGCTTTTGTGATGGATTTTAAGGTACCCTACATAAGTGTTTTAGAACATATTGGTGTGCAAGGTGGATGATTTACAAGCATGTTTTATTATGAAAATTGATCAACGCTATGTTGAGATTACTTATCCATGGTTATGATTATGAATTTTGACTATACTGGCTTATGTTTTGTTGCATTGCATCCCGCATACTTAGTACATTTAAACGTACTAACACATATTCTATGCCTATATGATATTACCATGTATGAACCAGAGCTCCTTTTGATCCTCCTCCTTGTGGCTAGTTCGGTACTTTGGAGATAAGCATTGGTGAGTCCTCAAGTTTGAGAATGTCATGATCCAACCCCGGGGTCATGATTAGTGCCGGTCGGGCACCCAAACATTCATTAAACTAGATTTCCATTCACAATAGCTAAGGAATTTCTCCAAATTTTGGCAGAGTTTCCTCTGTTTTACTGACTAGCCTCACCTGCAAACAGTGAATCCAGCAATGAAAAACTTTACTGTATAAATATATATATACATATGTGCGTCGACAAGGTCACCGCTGCGGCAAAACCGCCCAGCAAATATATCAGACAAATGATGTCACACCAACACAGTTCCCATAGCCACATGTATCCACAAACCTCTAGACACACAAACTGGATCATAAGACGAGATAGGGCCCCGTCATACCCTCGAATGTATACCAAATGCAAAGTACAGGAAATAAGAAAACATGTAAATACCAACGGACTGCTCCTGAGGCAAGGAAGCACTTCAACGGTAGGCGAGGATCCTAAGAAGACAGCCCTCTAACCTGTTTGTCTGTACCTGCGGGTGTGAATGCAACCCCCGAAAGGAGGGGGTCAATACGAAATGCGTACCAAGTATGTAAAGCGGAAAGTCTGAAATGTAACTAAGAGTAATAATCCAAATAAGAAAATATAGAGGTCAAACCTGTATGTAAACATCAAAATATTTATTTATTCAAACATCAAAATAATGCACATCAGACGGGAACGATGGCGACCTCCAGACTCGTGCCATACCACAGCATAACGCCAGAAGTTTCAAATCTCTGAAATCTCCAATACAACTCTCAACTGTAACATAGTTGAGCCGAGGTGAACAATGGCAAAGCACTCATATTATAGGATAGGCTAACTAGGGCGATAGCGCCAAGCGTTCACGTATCAAAATGCATAAATATCATCATGCCCATTTATGGAGACGAGGCGATGGTGCCACGCGCTCCTATTAGCTGAAGTGAACTCGGCCCAGCACTCACACGTCATGATTCCATCGAAAGCCCAACTCCTTATGTCTCCAAGCTAAGCAAAGTCAGCCCATGGGCAAACTGACTCGGTGTATCCAACCTACTTTGGAATATAATTATATATGCCCACGAAATAACCAGCTCGAGAATCGGTGAACGAGGCCAAAAGGGCACGAACAGAGTCGTGAGAATCATATGCATAAAAACTAGTTTCAAACACTTA